>VZQC01010904.1:1457186-1628092 GCA_009823505.1 Rhizomys pruinosus
AAAAAAAAAAAAAAAAAAAAAAAAAGTTTCGGGAATTCAACCAGGCAAGATAAACAACCACCACTTTTCTACGGAATTCAAATAATAGAATTTTAAATTAGACATATGTTTGACAAAAGTTTGAAGTAGGAGCTGGAGAGATAGCTTAGTGTTTAAGAGCACTGACTGCTCTTGCAGAGGACCTGGGATTCAGTTCCCTGAACCCACCTGGTGACTAACGACCGGACGTAACTCCAGGTCCAGGGGAGCCAATGCCCTCTTCTCACCTCCATAGGCATAGCGTGACATTGGGGCACTTACATATGTGTAGGCAAAACTCATAAAATATAAACAATAAATGAAATATTTTTAAAAGTCCATAGAAATTTAATATTCAAGAACCAGACGTGTGTTAGTTACGTTCTCTGTTGCTGTGATGCCCCATGAGCAAAAGCCATTTGTGGAGGAAAGCTGTTATTTGGCTTACAGATTACAGTTCATCATGGAGGGAAGCAGTGGCAAAAACTCAAGACAGAATATTGAAGGAGAAATCAATGGGAGACTCCTGCTCCCAGACACACCCTCGGCTACCTTCCTATGCACAGATAAGAATTAGAAAGATTTCACCAGATTTAGATAATCGCCGAAGTTTAAAAATAGAATTTATAGCTGGATGTGGTGACACACACTTGTACTTTTTGCACTTGGGAGGCTGGGGGAAGAGAATTAGCATGAGGCTGAGGCGAGCTTACATTGCAAAATGAGATCTCTCAACACAACAGTGAACAAATATAAGTTGATTTGGCTCTGGTCCACCTTAGCAAGGTATGCCCAAACATGTATCTCATAATCATTATGCTGCTTGGTCAACTCTAAATAAAATTGTTTTTTTGAGATAGGGTGTCCCTGTAGCCCCAGCTGGGCAAGGACTCACTCTCTCTGTGGACCAGGCTGGCTTTGAACTCACAGAGATCTGCCTGCCTCTGCCTCCTTAGTGCTGGGATTAAAAGAGTGTGCCACCACACCTGGCTATTCTGACATTTTACCTTTTTTTTTTTTTTTCTTTAGTGTTGGCAAAGAAACTTCAGGCCTTCTAAATGCTGCGCATGCGCTGTACTATTGAGCTGTATCGCCAGCCACTTAAGCACCATTTTCTGTTTGACGTTTTCATGTTAGATATATTCCCAATTAGTCCTGTCAAAACAATATTTCAGAATAGTATTTCTGATCTCTTCATTATTTTTTCCTATAATTATCTTCGTTAAAAAATTTCTATATCTAATGTTGTCTTTAAAATAGTTGTGGTATTTTTTTTCTTCCAGAACTTCAATTGGTTAAAAATTCTTATGCCCTATTTTAAAAGTTGGGCTCTTAAGAAATTAAATCACAATTTATGTGTTATTTTTAATGACTATTTTATTGAGCTTTTGCAAATTTCATACTATAGACTTCCTCCTCCATATGCACCCCACATAACCCCCTCCTCCATATGCACCCCACATAAAGCCCTCCCACTGCATTTCTTGGATTCTGACATGTATGTCAAGGTCTTTCTAATCAAGCTTTTGTATCCACTTGTCCTTAAGTGCAAGTTTATCTAGTGGAGTCTGGTCAGCCTACCTAGAATTTTCCCCTTAAAGAAGATCAACTCTCTTTCATTCAGCAGTAATCACTTGCCAAGAGTTCCTGGGTTAAGGTTGGGGCCTGCTGCCCATTTCCCCCAGCCTATGCTGGATTTTTGTCCAATTGAGTTTGCATGGGTCTTGTGCATACTGTCACCATTGCTGCAAGTTCATATAAACAAGTTCCCAGTGACCTGAAAACCTGTTTCCTTTTGTTCAAAAACCAACCCTGACTCTTTCAATCTTTCTGCCCCATCTTCCAAAATAGTCCCTGAGCCATGGGTGGGTGAGGTTTAATATAGGAGTCCTATTCAGGGACTCTTATTAATATTCTTATTCTTTTTTTTTAGAAGTTCACATTTTTCCCTTTACTTTTATATTACTCTAAAATATGGGTACCTTCCACACATATACATTAATTACCATGTCTGAAAGTATGTGGTAAGTTAATTCTAGGGCTCATTAACATATTCACATTATAACATCATAGTTGCTTTCAGATAGAAAGAAATATAACAATAATGCTGCTCAGTTTAGCTTTCAATTAGGGAATTTGGTACTAGCATTCACAAATGAGGGAAGCCATTTCCCCACTCGTTTTCTGGGGGCACTGTGTTACTTCACTTAGGATAATGTCTTCCATCCATTTACTTGCAAAGTTCATGATGTCATCTTTCTTTACTGCTGCATAGAACTCCATTGTGTAGATGTACCACGTTTTTGGTAACCACTCTTCAGTTGAGGGGCATTTGAGTTGCTTCCAGTTTCTTGCTATTTTGAAGAGGGCTGCAATAAACATAGGTGTGCATATATGTTTGCAGTAGGATGAGTCTTGTGGGTATATACCCAGGAATGGTATGGCTGTAGAGGTGGCAGGCACATTTTGAGTCTTTTAAGGGTTCTCCACATTGCTTTCCACAGTGGTTGTTTGAATTTACATTCCCACCAGCAGTGGATGAGTGTGCCCTTTTCCCCACAAACTCTCTAGCATTTGGTGTCTTTTGTTTTCTTGATCTTAGCCAGTCTTATCAGAGTGAGATGGTATCTTAGAGTGATTTTAATTTGCATTTCCTTAATTATTAATTATGTTGAACACTTTTTGAGATGTTTTCAGTCACCTTTAATTCTTCACTGGTGAAGTCTCTGTTCAGCTCTTTACTCCATCTTTTGAATCATTTTTTTTCTTCTTCGTTTTTTGAGGAGTTTATATATTTTGGAAGATAATACTCTGTCAGATGTATCACTGGCGAAGGTGTCCTCCCATTCTTTGGGTTTTTTCTTCACTTCCCTGATTGTTTCTTTTGATGTATAGAAGCTTTTGAGTTTAATGAGGTCCCACTTATCAATTGTTAACCTTATTTCCTGCATAGCTGCTTTCTGATTTAGAAAGTCTTTTCCTATGCCTTTGTCTTGTAGGTTGCTGCCAACTTTTTCTTCTACCACCTTCAGAGTTTCAGGTTTCATGTTGAGGTCTTTGATCCATTTGGAGTTGATTTTTGTACAGGGTGAGAGTTAGGGGATTAATTTTGTTCTTCTACATATGGTGATCCAGTTTTGCCAGCACCATTTTCTGAAGATGCTCTTTCCTTCAATGAGCTTTTTTGGCCCCTTTATCGAATATGAAGTCGCTGAAATTGTATGAGCTCAAGTTTGGATTTTAATTTTGTTCTTTGGTCAATGGGTCTGTTTTTGTTCCAGTACCAGACTGTCTTTATGACTATAGCCTTGTAATATAGTTCAAAGTCTATAAGGTGAATCCCCCCTGTATTGCAGTTTTCACTCAGGGCTGCTTTAGCTATTCAGGGTCTTTTGTTTTTCCATATCAATTTAAGGATATTTTTCCAAGTCTGTGAAGAATCTCTTGGGGATTTTAATTGGGATTGCATTGAGTCTGTATATTAATTTGTGTAGAATGGACATTTTTACTATATTAATTTTTCTATTCTGTGAGCATGCGAGGTTTTTCCATATTTTGATGTCTCTTTCTTTAGGGGTTTAAAATTTTTGTTGTACAGATCTTTAGTGCTTTTGGTTAGGTTTGTTCCCAGGTATTTTTTTTTTTTTTGAGGCTCTTTTTAGTGGGAATGTTTCCTTTATTCCTTCTTCAGTTGCTTGTTGTTGGTGTAAAGAAAGCTACTGATTTTTCTAGGTTAATTTTGTATCCTGCTACTTTACTGAAACTCTTAATTGTTTCTAGGAGTTTTCTGGTGGAGATTTTAGCATGCCTCTGGTAAACTATCATATCATCTTCAAACAGAGACAGTTTGACTTCCTCTTTTCCAATTAGTACTCTTTAATTTTCTTCTCTTGCCTTATTGCCTTAGCAAGCATTTCAAGCACTATATTGAAGAAGAGTGGTGATAGGAGGCAACCTTGCTGGGTTCCTGCATTTAAGGGAAATGCTTCTAATCTTTCTCCATTTAGGATGATGTTGGCTGTGGGTTTGTTTTATATGGCTCTGATTATCTTGAAGAATGTTCCCTTCAGTCCAACTCCCTCTAGAACTTTAAACATGAAAGGATGCTGGATTTTTATCAAAGGCTTTCTCTGTATCAGTTGACATGATTGTGTGATTTTTGTGTTTTATGATATTTATTGTTTTATGTATGTTGAAATATCCCTGCATTTCTGGTGTGAATCCAGCTTGGTCATGATGGATGATCTTTTTCATGTAGTTCTGTATGTGAATTGCAAGTATTTTGTTGAGAATTTTTGCATCTATTATCATTAATGAGATAGGTCCATAGCTTTCTTTTTTGGTTATGTCTTTACCTGGTTTTGGTATTAGAGTGATGCTGGCTTCATAGAAGGAGTTTGGTAGATTTCTCTCTGTTTGTATCCTTCTAAACAGTTTGAGTAGTAATGGTTGTAAGACCTCTGTAAATGTTTTATAGAATTCTGCTGTGAAACTATTTTGGGCCTGGGTTTTTTTTAATTGGGAGGTTTTAATTTATTATGTCTTCAGTTTCCTCAAGTGTTATGGGTCTGTTTAAACTGTCAATCTCTTGGTTAAGCTTCGTTGGTTCCCTGGATTTCAGATACTCATCCATTTCTCTTAGGTTTTCAAACTTAGCAGTATGGGTTTTTGAAATATTCTTGTTATTGTCTGAATCTTTTCTTTATCTGTTATGATGTTTCCCTTTTCATCATGAATACCATTAATTTGGAGATGCTCTTTCTTTCCTTTGGTTAACTGGGCTAGAGGTCTATGTATCTTGTTTATCTTTTCAAAGAACCAGGTTTTGGATTCATTGATTTTTGTACTGTTTTCTTTGTTTCTATTTCATTGATTTCTGCTGTGATTTTTGTTATTTCTTCCTATCTGTTGGACTTAGGGTCCATTTGTTATTGTCTCTCAAGTGTTTTTAGCTGTAGTGATAGATAATTTATTTGTTCCCTTTCTGTTTTTTTAATTATTTTTAATTTTTATTTATTATTTTTCATGTGTATGAATGTACTGTCTGCATGATCTGTGCACCTGTGTCATGTAATGCCACAGAGGTCAGAAGAGGGTGTTGGATTCCCCTGGAGCTGGAGTTAAAGATGGTTCTCAGCCACCATGTGGGTGCTGGGGATCGAACCCAGGTCCTCTGCAAGAGCAATCGGTGCTCTTAACCACTAGGCCATCTCTCCAGCCCCCCTTTCTGTTTTTTTAATATAGGTACTTAGGGCTATAAAATTCCCTCTTTGGACTGCTTTTATTTTTATTTTTTTTTCATTTTATTTTTTTTATTATTATTTTTTTTTGTACAAGATTATGTTACTAATCAGATCTAGACCCGTGTCCCCTACCCTACCCCCCCACCCCACCAGAGCTCATGCATTCTACCAAACATGCTTTTCATCTCTTTCTCAGTCTTTCTCAAAATCCTCCATGTGGAAGGTGACTGTTTTGGACAGAAGTTCACCATTTCAGTCAGTTCTTTGATGCAGTCCTTTCTGTTGTTGTTGTTGTTGTTTTTAAAGTATCCCCAACATAACAGGTTTTGCTGTGTTGTATGTTGTATTGTTTTGTCTTTTTTGTTTAGTTCCATGAATAGTTTTATTTCATTCTTTATTTCTTCCCTGTCCATTCATTATTCAGAATTGTGTTATTTAGTCTCCATGTGTTCTTGTAGCTAGCCGGGCTTATTCTGGTGTTAATATTGAGCTTTATTACACTGTAGTGTAATGAAATTATTTCAGTGGTTTTATACTTGTAGAGCTGTTTTCTGTGTCCCAGTATGTGGTCAAATTTGGAGAATGATCTATGGAGTGCTGAGTAGAAAGTATATTCTCTGGTGTTTGGGTGGAATATTCAATAGGTATCTGTGAGATCCATTTGGCGTATTGTATTGTTCAGTTCAGATGACTCTCTGTTTATTCTTTGTCCAGTTGACCTATCTAATGGGCTCAGTGGGGTATTGAAATCCCCCACTATTAGCGTGCTTGGATCAATCTGTGCCTTGAGGTCCTGTAGAATTGTGTTTATAAAGTTTGGTGCTCTGGAGTTTGGTGCATATATATTTATGTTTGTGAAATCTTCGTGGATAATTTTTCCTTTGATAAGTATATAGTGGCCCTCTTTGTCTTTTCTGATTAGTTTTACTTTGAAGTCTAATTTGTCTGCTGTTAGAATAGCAACTCCTGCTTGCTTTTTGGTACCATTTGCTTAGAATATTTTTCCCATCCTTTCACTTTTAGAAAGTGTCTGTCCTTGAGGGTGAGATGGGTTTCTTGTAGACAACATATAGATGGATTCTGTTTCCTAATCCATTTTCCCAACCTATGTCTTTTGGTTGGGGACTTTAGTCCATTAATGTTTAAGGATTGAGAGATGTGTGTTGCTTCCTTTCAACTTATTCTTTGTTTGCATTCTTGGTCTAGGTTTGTATTTATGCTGTTAAACTTTTATTAGTTTCTCTCTTTAGTTGCTTGGGGATAGTTGTTCCTTTCCTATGTTCTTTGAATAGCTTCGAATAGTTTCTGAAATGTTGAATTTTTTGACATATATTCCTTCATTTTGTTTATGTCATGAAATATTTTTCTTTCTCCTTCAACTATAATTGACATTTGTGCTGGCTATAGTAATCTGCTTTGGCATTTAAAGTTATTTAGCACTGGAAATACTTTGGTCCATGTTCTTCTGGCATTCATAGTTTGCACTGAGAAGTAAGCTATAGTTCTAATGAGTTTCCCCTTATAAGTAATTTGTTGTTTTTCTCTTGTGGCTTTCAGTATTTTGTCTTTGTTTTGAGCATCTAGCATTTTAACTATGATATGGCATGGAGAATTTCCTTTCTGGTCTTGTCTATTCGGTGTTCTATGTGCTTCTTTTATTTGTATAGGTTTGTCTTTTTCAGTTTGGGAAAATTTTCTTCTATTATCCTGTTGAAGATATGGTCAATAGTATTGTCTTTGGATTCTTCTACTTCCTCCATCCCTATGATGTGGAGATTTGATTTCATAGTATCCCACATTTCCTGGTTATTCCACTCTTGTGTTATTTTTAATTTTTCATAATCTTCTCTTGAGCATTTTAATTGGTCTGTGTTATCATGAAGGTCTGATATTCTATTTTCTGCTTCATCCATTCTGCTTTTGAGGCTTTCTCCCATCCTTTCCTGTTTTTTGAATGAATGTTCCCTTCCCTTTTTCATTTCTTCGTGTGATTTCTTTGGCGTTTTATCATTCTCTACTTGTATCTCCTTGCTTTGCTGGTCTGTTTCTTTTTTCTTTCAGCCTGGGATCTTTTCAGTGTTTCCATTTCCTTCTGGAGTTTGTCAATCTGTCCCTCTAGTTCTTTTCAGAGTTTGTGTTTCTCTTCCTCTAGCTGAGAAAAATTAAAGTTCTGATTCATCCAACCACTCCATAGTTGAAAATATTCCATTATTTATTGAAGTTCTGTTTCATCATTCTTCAGTGGAACCACACGGGCCAATCTAAAATTTTATGACATTTAAGTTAATCATTCACTTCCATTTCCATTTCAAGAGAACATTTTTTGTTACTTACAGGTAATAAATGATAATTTATGGATGTACAGTACAGCTCAGACACAGATGAGAGAAATAAAATGAAAATATTCACTCAGTATAATGGAAAAAATTACATTTCAAAATGTCCCCAAAGAGAATTTCAGTTAGCCAGAAGAGGACTTTCCTAATAAGAGCCACAGTGAATAACTTTCATAATAGAGAACTTTCTTTTAGTGTTAACCACATATTTACATAATGAGTAAAATACATTTTGGCCTTGTAATTCCATATTCCTGATTATATCCTGATAATAACCAATGCATTTTCATGAAATGGGACCTTCTAATAATTATCCAGTTCAGTAGCAAGATTATCAGGCTAAGAGATTAATTAATTTAAATCAAGATTCTAAATTGATTAAATCCAGCTTTAAAAGCATGTACTAAAATACATCAAGAAAAGCAGTGGCAACAAAGTTACCATTTCATTCTCATTAGAAAGAAAACCACACTACATTCAAGTCTTCAAATATCAAATAAGAAATTTCCCATTACAACAGGAAAGAAACGACAGTTTTCAATGGTTATTTCCTGATACATGTGGTGAAATTTGGTAAATAGCAGTTGTGTATAATAAAGTTGCAATAGATATTATTGGAATATGTCTAATCTTGATCTTAAATATAGGTTAAATTATTTTAAAAGATATATTCACACCATCAATTTTAAAACAATGAGCATTCTTTTTTGAATTTGACTTTATGACTCACATATGCTAAATATCAAAAAGGAAACAGGATGCCATTCCAATACCTCATTTTTATAACAATAAAGAATTTATAAATCAAATGTGCATTTGGGTTTCTAGAGTGAAGCAATCTCAGTATAAAATATAGAAAGCTCACATACATGGAACATCTTCTACCCTCCAAAGCTATATATACAAATGACATTGTTTTATAATTTGGTGGGGGAAACAAATGATAATTTCTGAGGTCAACAATACTGATTTTATTTCAAATAAATTTTGGTGTATTAGATAAATAATAGTGTTATCTGAGTCTTCAGATGTAGACTTTTTCAGGTATTATAAAACTTAAAAATCAATACAAAACCCAGCCCAGAACACATAAAACTCTACTTAGAGAGAACACATTTTTAGGAGCCCTATGTGTTGTAATATTTAGAACTCAGCAAGTGCCCCACATTCTTACTCTCTATTCATTTTTTTTTCCAATTATGTGTTTGTTCTTTCATCTAATATGTAAATAGTTAGCAAATGTGCCAGGCACTTTCCTTGGAATCCCATGGGACAGAAGACAATGACCCTATGATATTATGCCTTTTTTTCTTGAATTTTTAGTTGTATTTTTGTTTGTTCAAAACAAAACAATTTAATGAGTGGAAGTATACTTCTAGGTTCCTATTCAATGGACTCTCAACTTCCCACTGTGTATGATAATTTCCAACAGAAAAGTAGAAAAAATAATATTGATCATTGTGTAATTTTGTCAGTATACAGACATATTCAATATTTTCCACATTTCTGAACATGCAAATTATTATTTCAGAAATTTTAAAGTACCAATAGGTAGTTTTCATTCATTTTCTCAGAGTATGTTTTTTATGTAACTGTGTCATTTGGAGTATGTTGAATCAGTGATAAAAGAAGAATCTAAAAAGAAAACATGGCTCAGAACACCTGTTTGGATGGACTTCTAAGATTTAATATGAGACTAGATGCAATGTATGTGACTTTATCTCAAGTTACTTCTTCACAGGAGGCTTCATGGAGACTGAAGCAGCAGCTCAAGAATCGCTGGGGTTAGGCAAACTTGGAACTCAAGCTGAAAAGGATAGAAGACTGAAGAAAAAGTAAGTTTGGGGATTACTTTTTCTTTCTTTTCTAACTTTTAATTACCCTTTATCATATTTTTTGCAAAGAATTTAATAAAAGAGCAATTGGAAACAAAATGACTGTCTTCTTGATATTACTTCAACGAACTCTGTGCTCATCTTTCCTGGGGATGATGAGCTACAGTTTCAAATGAGTATAAAACTCTTCAGATTATAATAAGATACATAATTTATAATGGTGGTCAAATATACTTAGAGGTAGTCTCGAAAATAATATAATGTACAATTTGAAGTTAAATGTAGCTCTGAACTAGTATGGTAAAATTAGAGCCATAGTTTGTGTTTTCTCTCATGGCAATTATGTGTCTCTTCTTTGTAAAGGAGGATTTAAAAGGAGAAACATTTCTCTGACTGAACGTAAGTTATTTTAGGCATGAGCAGATTGTATTACAACTGTCAGGAAACTGATAGTGTATCTTTTCATTCACAGACAATATGGAATATTTAAGTGACTTGTAAAATTGGCAAATTTTAAGTTTAACAAGTGTTAGAAAAGGATTCTATACACTCAGGAGGCAGAGGCAGGCAGATCTCTATCAGTTCAAGGCCAGCCTGGTCTACAAAGTGAGTTCCAGGCCAGCTGGGGCTACAGGGAGGCCCTGTCTCAAAAACACCAAAAAAAAAAAAAAAAAATATATAAAAAAAAAGAAAGGATTCTATAATATAACACAATTTTACAGAATGTATAGTAAATTTTTTCATTGACAACAAAGCCACCTTTAGAATGTAGTTAATCCTTTTCCTATCTCTGAAATAGTTTTGTGATTTTCATATTTTTTTTTTTTTCCTACTAAAGGATAATAATTGCTCTAGTTATCAATTTGTGATAGATATACTCTTACAGTTATAAAAAATCTTGATGTTCAATTAATGTATTTTATTTCTACTTGCCCGAAGAATCTGAAGAATGTGTCTAAATAATAGACAAAAAATTTCAAGTTTCAGAACACCTTCTAACTTACTAGTTTGCTGCTTTCTAAATGATATACAAACAATAATTAAAAATATCGATCAAGAGTATTACCATGATAAATACATTTAATCGTTCAATTACTGTTAAAAAGCATCGTGTCAGGGGCTGGAGAGAGTAGCCTAGCGGCTTAAGAGCACCGACGCTCTTTGCAGAGGACCGGGTTCGAATCCCCAGCACTCCACTGGCGGCTAAGAAACCGGTCTGATAACTCAGTTACCCAGGAAACATCCAGTTCCCAGGGGAATCGGAGACCTCTTCTGACCTCCCAGGCAGTTTGCCCAGCGACAAACTGGGTGCACAGACCTGCAATGCAGACAATACATTCATACACATAGCAAAAATAAATAATAAAAAAAAAATAAAAAAAAAATAAAAGCATGTTGTCATACAAAGTACTATCTTCACACTGGAATTATTATCCTGTTTAACAAATGTACTTTAATTTAATTGCTATCCTGTGGGAGTGTTCTTTATAAAATGCTGTTTTTTAGATTATTTTAGTAATTGCTGGTTAGTTTTTTCACCAAATATAAAGAAATATGAAGACTACTCAAGCTTAGATAAATGAACACAAATGGTCATAAACTTTCATTAAAAAATAAATTCTCAATTTCTCCCTACAAAAATATTTAGAAAATAATGGCACGTCTGACCAAGTTTTGCAGTTGTATGCAAGATTAATATTGATACAGTACTGTCTGAATTTTTTCCTTGTTTACGGAGTTAAGTTAACCCTTTCAAGAATTATTAAAGTTCACATCCATCCCAAATATATAGCTGTTAACTACTACATATTGAGATATGGATTGTTTTGACACTGATTTTGGAGAATAATTCTCAACCACTAAATACCCTCATGGGCAGAATTTGTTTTTTCTGTATTTCTTTAAAAATCTTACTATGGAATTTATTTTAAATATTAAGAAAACTGAGTAAACCACTATTCTGAGGGACAATAGCATCCAATATTTCCTCATAGAGCTGAATAGTGGTATTTGAATTTATAGCTCCAGCCATGTATGGCAGAATTCATTAGGAATTGGCACAAATGATTTTTCCATTTTATTGAATTTTCCATAAAGACTGCTATAGGAAGATATATATGCAACTAATGTGTGGAGAAAATATGAATGATGCTTGAACTTTTTCAGTACTGTAATGAAATGGTTCTGCTTCTATTTCAGGGTATCAGGAAAGGATTATTTTAATCACATATACAAGATAAACTACTTTCACATTACATGATTTCCAATTTTGTTAGTCTTCATTGTTATTATTATTACTACATGTTTGTGTCTTGTTCTCAGACTAAAGCTAACTTTCTCTCTAAATATTTCACATCTAGGTTCTCATATTCTCCTTTCCAAATTTCAACAGTTTTTTTTTCTTTTGCTTCTTTCCACGACTCTCTTAATCTTTAACAAGTGAAACATTTATCCTCAACTAAATTTAAGCCTCCATGTGATCTCGTAATTCCTTACGGTTTTGTCGATGTGAGCTCGCTCTGGGGCTGGCATGATGCCAAGCTCCTGGCCACCATCCACTGTGTCATTTCATTTTTCCATTTAACAGAAATAAAGATCATCTCTTTTCTAAAGGTGAAAGGGCGAGCAAGCTAGAGAATAAGAATTCTTAAGCGTCCTTTACTTCCAACTCCCTGTTACCCTAGATCTTTTAGGAACTCATTCCTTTTTCTTTGCCAATCATAGCCAGTTCTTTATGGAAAATGAAGACTTTAAGTTTTGTTCAGAATGTCTCCATTATGCCAACCAATAAATATGAAAACTAACATACACTGAAATAAAGTTACTCTAATAATGAACTTTGACTAACAAAAATACAATTTCTGAATGAGGCTCAACTCCTCCAAATTTTCCCTCAAGTCTGGATTTGGCCACGTTAGGGTGCTGATTTGTTACTTTTCTCCTTTGTGTGACAAAACACCTGACAAGAACCATTTAAGAGAGGAAGGGTTTTATCTGGGCTCGTCTGTTATATGGGATGTCCAGTCCACAAATGGTTGAAAAAGACATGGTGACAGGATGGAGGAAGGTATTCACATTACTTCTAAATTTGGAGGCAGACAGTGATGAATGCTGATGTACAGCTTGCTTTGTTCTTTTCAATTTGGGTTCAGTGAATGCAGTCAATGAAATGGTACCACCCACACTTAGGATTGGTCCTCCCACTCAATAAGCCTAATTTAGCATCTCCTTCAGATGCATAACCAGATGGTTGGTTCCATGGTAATTCTATCAAGTCAACAATAAATAGTATCCATTGCAGGGTCAAAAAATAGAAACTGTCTTCCTTGCCTAATATAAGAATTTATTTGAACAATAAGCAAATGAAGTCAGATAATTTACTGCTCATGATATCAAATCTGATTAAGAATAATGTGGATAAAAACAGGACTTATGTTTTGCAAATGTGTGTGCAAAGCAAAGAGCTGTTAACACAGTCTTCTGAAGTACACAGATTTAAACCCTACAGTACTTTAAAAATAAAAGTTGGCAATATTATAATTTGATATTATGATGCTCTAAAGGCAACAAAGATGACATGTAATGAAATTTTAATGTAAATTAAATGGTTCTGCCTGGCAGAAGACATTTGGAAAAAAATCAGTGTAGAATTAAGTTTTATTTGTATTTCATCATCTCTTTTTCCCCAGAATATATTTAGCTGCTAGTTTCTCATGTGACCACCTTTAGAGAAAAAAGTAAGGGTAGGCAAGTAACAAATTCCCTGAGGTCTTGGGGACCTGAAAATATATTTTACATTTGAAATTAATAGATAATTGTCAAAAGTGAAGACTTATTGTCTTAAAAGTATTTCTCTTCAAAAATTTGATGCCAATTCTCTTAATTCCAGTTATGTCTGATGTCAATTGGGGATCATTCTTGGGATTCCTAGGGATGTTTTAAAATTTGTTTTGTTTAATATGTATGAGTAGAATTTTGGGTGCTAAGAAAGACTTGAAAGATGCCTATCATCACTCTATAATAGACTTACAAACCCAGCATTTTATATCTGTATGTATGATATTATAACCTTTTCTTCTTTTTCAATCTGTGGAGCTGTGGTGGGATCAAATTGTTTAACATGTATTAATTAGTCCAAAGGATCTGCAATTGTAGGGTATACTTTGATTCCAAGAACTTACTGACATTATTAAAAATAATAAAGATGAGCAAGGCATGGTGGCTTGTGCTTGTAGTCCCAGCCACTTGGGAGGCAGACACTAGGCAGATTTCTTTGTGAATTCAAGGCCAGACTGAAGTCTACAATAGTGAGTTCCACGGACAAGTTGGGACTACAGGGAGACACTGTCTCAAAAAAGACCAATAAAATACAAATAAAGAATAAAATATATAAAGAATGTCTGAGTAAATAGCACACCTATGTAATTATCAAGACAACCTTAAATAAGCAGTGAAATATTTGAAAACCAATAGAAAGCCAAGCAGTCATTATTGATATANAAAAAAAAAAAAAAAAAAAAAAAAAAAAAAAAAAAAAAAAAGAAAAGGATTCTATAAATATAACACAATTTTAAGATGTATAGTACTATTTTCATTGACAACAAAGCCACCTTTAGAATGTAGTTAATCCTTTTCCTATCTCTGAAATAGTTTTGTGATTTTCATATTTTTCTTTTTTTCCTACTAAAGGATAATAATTGCTCTAGTTATCAATTTGTGATAGATATACTCTTACAGTTATAAAAAATCTTGATGTTCAATTAATGTATTTTATTTCTACTTGCCCTGAAGATCTGAAGATGTGTCTAATAATAGACAAAAAATTTCAAGTTTCAGAACAGCTTCTAACTTACTAGTTTGCTGCTTTCTAAATGATATACAAACAATAATTAAAAATATCATCAAGAGTATTACATGATAAATACATTTAAATGTTCAATTATGTTAAAAAGCATGTGTCATAAAAGTAATATCTTCACACTGAATATTATCCTGTTAACAAATGTACCTTTAATTTTATTGCTATCTGTGGGGAGTGTTCTTTTATAAAATGCTCTTTTTTGATTATTTTAGTATTCTGGTTAGTTTATTACAAATATAAAGAAATATGAAAACTAACTCAAGCTTAGATAATACACATGGTATATTTCCCTTAAAAATAAATTCTCATTTCTCCCACAAAAATATTTAGAAATAATGGCAGTCTGACCAAGTTTTGCAGTTGTATGCAAGATTAATATTGATACAGTACTGTCTGAATTTTTTCCTTGTTTACGGAGTTAAGTTAACCCTTTCAAGAATTATTAAAGTTCACATCCATCCCAAATATATAGCTGTTAACTACTACATATTGAGATATGGATTGTTTTGACACTGATTTTGGAGAATAATTCTCAACCACTAAATACCCTCATGGGCAGAATTTGTTTTTTCTGTATTTCTTTAAAAATCTTACTATGGAATTTATTTTAATATTAAGAAAGAGTACACTATTTGTGACAATAGCATCCAATATTTCCTCATAGAGCTGAATAGTGGTATTTGAATTTATAGCTCCAGCCATGTATGGCAGAATTCATTAAGGAATGCACAAATGCATTTTCCATTTTATTGATTATTCCATAAGACTGCTATAGGAAGATATATATGCAACTAATGTGTGGAGAAAATATGAATGATGCTTGAACTTTTTCAGTACTGTAATGAAATGGTTCTGCTTCTATTTCAGGGTATCAGGAAAGGATTATTTTAATCACATATACAAGATAAACTACTTTCACATTACATGATTTCCAATTTTGTTAGTCTTCATTGTTATTATTATTACTACATGTTTGTGTCTTGTTCTCAGACTAAAGCTAACTTTCTCTCTAAATATTTCACATCTAGGTTCCTCATATTCTCCTTTCCAATTTCAACAGTTTTTCTTTTGCTTCTTTCCACGACTCTCTTAATCTTTAACAAGTGAAACATTTATCCTCAACTAAATTTAAGCCTCCATGTGATCTCGTAATTCCTTACGGTTTTGTCGATGTGAGCTCGCTCTGGGGCTGGCATGATGCCAAGCTCCTGGCCACCATCCACTGTGTCATTTCATTTTTCCATTTAACAGAAATAAAGATCATCTCTTTTCTAAAGGTGAAAGGGCGAGCAGCTAGAAATAAGAATTCTTCGTCTTTACTTCCACTCCTGTTACCCTAATCTTTATGAACTCATTCCCTTTTTCTTTGCCATCTAGCCAGTCTTTTGAAAATGAAGACTTTAAGTTATTTTTTCAGGATGTCTCATTAATGCCAACCACATAAATATGAAAAACTACTACACTGAATAATAGGTTACTCTATATGACTTTGACTAACAAAAATATCAATTTCTGAATGAGGCTCAACTCCTCCAAATTTTCCCTCAAGTCTGGATTTGGCCACGTTAGGGTGCTGATTTGTTACTTTTCTCCTTTGTGTGACAAAACACCTGACAAGAACCATTTAAGAGAGGAAGGGTTTATCTGGGCTCTCTGTTTAAGGGAGTCCAGTCCACAATGGTTGAAAAGACATGGTGACAGGAGAAAGAGGAAGGTATTCACATTACTTCTAAATTTGGAGGCAGACAGTGATGAATGCTGATGTACAGCTTGCTTTGTTCTTTTCATTTGGTTCAGGATGCAGCCAATGAAATGGTACCACCCACACTTAGGATTGGTCCTCCCACTCAATAAGCCTAATTTAGCATCTCCTTCAGATGCATAACCAGATGGTTGGTTCCATGGTAATTCTATCAAGTCAACAATAAATAGTATCCATTGCAGGGTCAAAAAATAGAAACTGTCTTCCTTGCCTAATATAAGAATTTATTTGACAATAAGCAAATGAGTCAGATAATTTATGATCATGATATCAATCTGATTAAGAATAATGCTGATAAAAACAGGACTTATGTTTTGCAAATGTGTGTGCAAAGCAAAGAGCTGTTAACACAGTCTTCTGAAGTACACAGATTTAAACCCTACAGTACTTTAAAAATAAAAGTTGGCAATATTATAATTTGATATTATGATGCTCTAAAGGCAACAAAGATGACATGATGAAATTATGTAATTAATGTTCTTGCCTGGCAGAAGACATTTGGAAAAAAATCAGTGTAGAATTAAGTTTTATTTGTATTTCATCATCTCTTTTTCCCCAGAATATATTTAGCTGCTAGTTTCTCATGTGACCACCTTTAGAGAAAAAAGTAAGGGTAGGCAAGTAACAAATTCCCTGAGGTCTTGGGGACCTGAAAATATATTTTACATTTGAAATTAATAGATAATTGTCAAAAGTGAAGACTTATTGTCTTAAAAGTATTTCTCTTCAAAAATTTGATGCCAATTCTCTTAATTCCAGTTATGTCTGATGTCAATTGGGGATCATTCTTGGGATTCTAGGATGTTTAAAATTTGTTTGTTTATTTATATACATTTTGGTGCTAGAAGACCTTGAGAATGCTATACATCCACTCTACTAATAACTTACAAACCCAGCCATTATATATCTGTATGTATATATTTAACTTTTCTTCTTTTTCAATCTGTGGAGCTGTGGGATCAAATTGTTTAACATGTATTAATTAGTCCAAAGGATCTGCAATTGTAGGGTATACTTTGATTCCAAGAACTTACTGACATTATTAAAAATAAAGATGAGCCAAGCATGGTGGCACATGCCTGTAGTCCCAGCACTTGGGAGGCAGACATAGGCAGATCTTTGTGAATTCAAGGCCAGCCTGATCTACATAGTGAGTTCCAGGACAGCTGGGACTACAGGAAGACCCTGTCTCAAAAAGACCAATAAAATAAAATAAAAATAAATATAAAGATGTCTGAGTAATCACACCTATGTAATTATCAAGACAACCTTAAATAAGCAGTGAAATATTTGAAAACCAATAGAAAGCCAAGCAGTCATTATTGATATAAATACATCATTAAAATTCTTACATTATATTTTATAGTTATGTTCTCTCCTGGCTTTTAACCATAACAAACTATTTTTATTGAAAGATGAATATGTGCAGCAATCTTCTGTATCTTGATATTTAATTGAAATAAATCATACACATTTTGATATGGTGAGTTATTTATCGTTTAAAATCTTGACTTGTAATATTTGATCTTTACATACCATCTTGTATGAACAACATAAAGAAATGAATGTGGATTTCACAGTTGAATCAGATTTTCAACACCATTAAAATGAAATTAACATTCCAGCTCAGCTATCAGCAGTATTCTCTCCAGAGAAACAGTTCTATTCTTGGAGCATGACAGTCAGAATTAATCACTACCAGTGCATCCTTATGTTACAACTTCAAAGACATAAAATCAAAGCTCTAGATATTTGGTAAATTTATTCTCGTCATGATTTTAAGGGTCTCCTTCAGTGCATAATCTTTATTATGTCTTAAGACACTGCCCTCTTAATCCTTGACATTTGGACAATTCAAAGTATACATATCTATAAGCAAAATAAATGTCACTGAAATAATTCATATTCTCAGGTATCACAAAACTCCATGACAATTTTCATTCAATAAATATTTATTGTCTATGTTTGAAGTTTAACTTTAAAATTAATCATAGTTCCAAACTCAATTCGTAATATGTTTGTTCAAAGCTATGAACTTATGTTGCTATCAAAGTAGCACTATATACATGGAAGATAATGACTGTGCTTCCCCCACAGACATGCATTTTCTAGGCATGGTGTAAAGTGACCGTTAGTTAAATAAAGCAAAAGCAAAGCGACACTGTTTCTTTACTGAAACTTCTCCCAGATTCCCACAAAAACAGAGCCAGAGCACTTGCAAATTTCTGCAATGTGCTTTAAAAAATCCATGCTTTCTACATCATTCAAATCCATTCTTGAAGCATCTAGTTGAAATGATGTGATACACTTAATGTGGAGGAAAGATTTTTACTTTAATCCATATGTTACTTAATACAATGTTTCAAGAGGCCACTCAAATATGTAATATGGTAAAACATTGGAGAACACCAAACAAGTGTTCTCAATATTTCCCTGGTAGAATATGTCCCAATTTCTTACTAAGAGCTCAGACTGTACAAGCTCAGTGCTTGCACTGGGACTGAGCTATCACTGCACAGGCTTGCTGAATTTTAGTCAATGACAGTGAAAAGCATTCTCTGAGCCTAAATAAACACTCATTTGATCAACTTGATTGAACATACAAGCCCCCCCTTTCAGGATGTTGGGACCCATGAGCTGTGTGGGTTTGGGCACAACTGCTTGCAAATTGGTTTTACATGAAGGATGCTTGTACTCACAAATTATCACCTATTGTTAAAAAAAATGAAAACAAAACAAAACAAAAAAGCAGAGAAAGATGCAGAAAACTTACGGCAGAATGCACGATCTGCGATGGGTAGGGGTGGGGTGGGGGGGAAGGGAAGGTGATATATGCCTGAACTGAATTGGAAAATGATGTATGAAATACACAAAGCATCAATAAAAATAAATTAAAAAAAAAGTTCCAAAGACTAACAGTGAAAAGATACACTAGTATTTTTATGAAAGATAAAAGAAAAACTGTAGTGCTTTCTTTTTCATGTGTGTTTAGATATATCTCATATATTTGGAAGAAAGAAAAGGAAATGTTGGGTGCTTTGAGCCAACAGAAGAATAATAATGTTTCAGGGTAAGCAGAACCAGTGTCATCTAGGGTTTATGTAAGTTTCTGCCTTCAAGAAACATTTTGACCTAGAAAAAGTAAAATAATAAATGGAAATTAAACTCAAGATATTTACATATGTTAGAATAATTTTTAATTTCTATCCTATCATTAATTTGACTGAAATTAATCCTGGTTTCAATAAACACTGGATTAACTTGGCAAATAGTAACATTTCATTCATTCACATAGTGTCTGTTGTATCTCAATACCTATAGTATCAACTAAATTAATATTTCAATTTTATAAAAATTTGTCTGTGAAAGGGCACATATGAGAACAAATTACTGAACTGAAGCATTTCTGGGTCCATGACCATTTATCTTTGAAGAGAATAAGAAACATAGTCAAAACTAAAATACACTTATTGCTCTTATTTTAAACTTGTTCTCCAAAAAAAACTGAAAAATAAGTTGATGATGACTGGATGAATTAGAAGGTGCATGTCTGACATATTTAGAGTCATTTTTAATAAGAACAGATTTTGTCAAAGTATGAAAGAAAAGACATAAATAAATTTAGGTAAATTATTATAGGAACACCTTAGAGAATAATCCAAATTTAATAAGATAAAACTTAGTAAGGGTGTTTCCTTAATCTTGCTACCAACTGAAGGTTTGTAATTGTTTTATATATATATATATATGCATATATATAACATATTATATACTATATATAAACATATATAATTTTTCCATAGCTGCTCCTTGTTGGTAAGAATTTTTTCTATAAAATAGACACATGAACAATACCTGTCAAAGAATTTAACTTTCTATATCCACAAAGGTAATAAAAGGTCAAAATTCTATGCACTAACCAAACTATATAACATTCTGGGAAATATACTTGATGTGACTATTAAATGTATTCAGAGGAACATGATCAAAATAGGGGGAAGAGATGAAGCCATATCTTCATGTTCTGGCAGAAACGATTAGGAATGTGTATAATCAGTCATACCAAGAAACCAGATGCTGTGAAGAGAAAGATTGTTGAGTTGATAAAATTGAGCTAACTCTGTTAGAGCTGCTAGTAATTGTAGCTTAGAAAAGGCAGTACTAACCACCTGTATAGGAAGTATTGACCAACAATCATGTTCAACACAGACCTATCAAGCCTATACTTGGTAGAAATTTGATGGCACAATCAACTTTCCGCTGAGAGATTGAACTACATGTTCCTTAAATTGTCCTTGTCCTAAGATTCTGCCATTCGCTGAAATTCTAAGAGGAGAACCAAACTCAGAAGAACATCTTTTTTTTTTAATAAAATACTAGGTTTTCAAAATCAAACTGATCCTCATGTGTTCTAAGTGTTCAAAAGACATCTCCAGAATGCCTAAATAAATAACTGTAAGTTGAGTGTGGAAACATTTCTGAGATTAAAAGGAAACCTCCAAATAAAGTAGGAAAAAGGATAGTAATTCTAGCTATTCCTCCAAAACCAAATCCAGCTTTTTCTTAGTTCAGATTCTCGTATGTCCAGATAGAGGCATCTTTTTGTTCTTCTTTTTAAAAGTTTCAGCAAAGTGTGGGGATTCAAAATAAACCTAGAAAAACCAGTAGCCTTTCTTTACATCAACAATAAGCAACTGGAGAAGGAATAGAAGAAGAACTTCCCAATCACAATAGCCTCAAAAATTAATAAATAAAATACATTGGAATAAACATAACCAAAGAAACAAAACACCTCTAAAATAAACACTTTGAAACCCTGAAGGAGATTGAAGATGACATCAAAAGATGGAAAGACCTTCCATACTTATGTATTGGAAAAATTAATATAGTAAAAATGTCCATTCTACCCAAACTAATATACAGATTCAATGCAATCCCAATCAAAGTCCCCATGAGCTTTTTCACAGACTTGGCAAAAAAATCCTTACATTCATATGGAAAAACAAAAGATGCCGAATAGCTAAAGCAACCGTGAGTGAAAAGTGCAATACTGGGGGGAATTACATTACCAGACTTCAAGTTATATTACAGGGCTATAGTCATAAAGACAGCCTGGTACTGGCAAACAAACAAGCAAACAAACAAGCAAACAGACAAACAAACAGAACCATTGACCAATGGAACAAAATTGAAGACCCAAACTTGAGTTCATATGACTTCAGCCACCTCATATTTGACAAAGGGCCCAAAAACGCTCAATGGAGGAAAGATAGCATCTTCAGCAAATGGTGTTGGCAAAACTGTTCCTCTTATACTAATCATAAGTTTGATCATTTCCAGCTTTTTAAGATATTTAAAATCTGTTGATTTCTTTCTTTCCAGCTTAGGTTTTTATGATATAGCTGCCTATCTCCTTTTGATTGCTGCCTTATACTCCATTCCTCTTGCTTCTGCTAAAGAAATTTATCTAAATAATATCTCTGAGTGGTGTAAAATCTGCCAATAATTCTCTGACCTGGAATAAATTTCAGATACTTTCAAGTAGCCTTTAAATCCTATATTATCTTGTTTGTATTTATCACACTATCTCAATCACTCTTTTCCTCATACACTTCATGGTTTTAAAAGACAATACCTATTTCTTGCTTATGATTACTTCTAAGTGTTTGTGTACATTCCTGCTGTTCTATTTACTTCTTCATCCTTCCTACTGTAATCATGAGAATACCTGTTTGATGTATAGTGATCACATGATAATCATGGTGGTTATGTACAAAGCAATGCACAGTTATATTACATTTACATGTATTACACTTAAGTCTCTTGGAACCGTAGTGGAAAAATCTCTTTCCTTTTACTAATGAGAAAGCATAGTTTTCCTGGCATAAATATATTAAAAATATCTGGAGCCCAGCTATCTTCCTAATTTCTCAATAAATCATTATGGTTAATCATTTAAAATATGTGTAGTATAGTCACAAGTTGATGATGAATAGCTTATATAATTTTATAGTAAATATAAGAGGTATATAACAAATATTTCTTTGCTTTCATATTCTGAAAACATTGACAAATTATTAATCCTAAAGAAGAGTTTCTTTCATCCCACCTTCTCTTTCAAAATGAGGAACAAGGGCTGGAGAGATGGCCTAGCGGTTAGGAGCGCCGACCGCTCTTACAGAGGGCCCGGGTTCGATCCCCAGTACCCACATGGCGGCTTAGAACCGTCTGAAACTCCAGTTCCAGGGGAATCCGACACCCTCTTCTGACCTCCGCGGCATTGCACGACACGGGTGCACAGACTTGTATGCAGACAGTACATTCATACACATACAGAAATAAATAAAATTAATAAAAAAATTAAAAAAAAAAGAAAAAAAAAAGAAAAAAAACAAAACAAAATGAGGAACAAGTACATTCAAAGCAAATATATATATGTGTGTATATATATATATATATATATTTTTTTTTTTTGAGACAGGGTCCCCTTGTAGCCCCAGGTGTCCTGGAACTCACTATGTAGACCAATCTGGCCTTAAAATCACAGAGATCAGCCTACTTCTGCCTCCGGAGTGCTGGGATTAAAGGCGTGCGCCACCACTCCTGGCACATATATCTTTCTTAGCGCTGAAATTCGAGAGAAATTGTGGATTACAAATGGGAGAGATAGGGGATGGAGAGATGGCCTAGCGGCTAAGAGCACCAACTGCTCTTGCAGAGGACCCGGGTTCGATCCCTAGCACCCACATGGCGGCTGAGAACCGTCTTTGACTCCAGTCCCAGGGGAATCTGATGCCCTCTTTTGACCTCCGCGGCATTGCATGACACAGGTGCACAAACCTACATTCAGACAGTACATTCATACACATACAAAGCAAACAAACAAACAAACAAACAAACAAAAAAAAAACAAATGGGAGAGATAGGTGTTTAATAAATTAACCTTTCAGTTATATAAATAGCCACACATAATATGCACATTTTGATAAAATATTAATGCTTTAGAAGACATGCCATGTGAGAAATTTAGATGCACACAAGAATCAATCTAGAGGATTTGTTTCTGTTAAATTTGCAAGAAAATATTTAGTAATAAAGGACAATTGATTTCATTTCTAAAATGAGTAAATAGCATGAATTCTGTTACATTTAAATACAGTGCTGATATTTTAACATAAAATAATCATCCACATTTTTCCTTCAAATATAAGGTCAATATTAGCTCTGTTTTAGGGTGACTCATCCCAGGGTTGTAAACAAATATCTTTTGGCCTCAAATTGGGCACTAGCAACAGGCAAAAGCATCCATCTAAGTCTAGCTTGGTAGACTATTAAATTTATTGTATTACTTACAGAAACATGCATGACACAAAGGTCACAAAAGAGCCTAACCCACCATGGGTGAAGAGTCCAAAACCCCATCCCTGGACCTCCTTCAACAGAGCCTTGTGAAGTGTGTGAGCATTTTGAGCTTCCAAGCTTTGCTTGCTCCCTGAGTCTTATGAGATGCTCTCCTTTCTCTAGGAGGTAGTTTCAATTTGAAAGATATAACTATGCAATAGTAACTGTTTGTCTTAAGATCTTTGAAGATTTGAGACTTCCCCCATAGTTATGTATTAGCCATTCATAGAGCAAAATTCTTTTCCTAATTTTTCCACTAACCTGTCATCATTTTATAGCATCATATCTTTATACCCCCAAACTTAAAAAGTTTATGTGTCAGATACATGTACATATTCTGCACACATATATAAACAGACAATAAATGTGTTTTGTATGATCTACATAAAATTTTAATTTAGGGTTTCACTGCATTGTTTATTGGTATTGAAATGAGTAATTCTTAGGGAAATTAAGATTTCTTAATCTTTCTAAGGGACTCTCAACTATTTTATTTACTTGAAGTAAATATTAACCAAGAAATATTATATGAAGCTACACTGTGATTAACTATACTTAAAATTTCTAAACCATCTCTTTCATTAAAAAAAAAAAAAAAACACTGGATATAAATTCCCTTTCTAAACTTTCTGGTTCGAACACATAACTTCCTCTTAACTTCAGTCATCCCTTTTCAGTTTAGTGCAATGCTTTAAAAAAAAAAAAACTCTTCCTTTCTTATTCATTGTCTCTTTTCTTTCCTCCCTTAACCCTTCCGTAGCTAATATCTCATGGCCATAATTTCAATAAACTGAAAATTGTTAATTCTTTTACTTTGCTTTCATGTGGTCATATCTACATGTTACCATGTCACCAATGAACTTGCATTCTTAATTATGTCATTTAGAATGTCTTTGCTGTTGGAGGAAAACACAACAGAGAAACTCATATCAGGTTAAGAATTTCCATGCAGTTCCATACCACTACTGTTTTTCTCACTAATGTTTTCTCTACGTTCTGCAACTCTTGTTAATGAATCTTTCTCCTAATCTTCCAACCCTCTGCTTATGAGATTAGAATGAGTTGATGAGACAGAGGGAGAGAGACAGAAATAGAAAAAGAAGCAGAGAAACAGAGACCGAGAAGCAGAGACAAAGATAGAGAGGGACAGACAGAAACACATGCAGATGAAGAGAAAAACCATCACCTGAAGAGTAGGCATCTCTCTACTTATTCAAGGTCATGCCTTCTGATTTCCTAGGGGAGTATGTAATGATTACCTTCAACAACTGCTCCATCTTTGCCTTTATTAATACAGGAAACTCTAACATTTCCAAGTGTAAAGAATTCATTTCTTTTTATGATACTTCCTGTTCCAGCTACTGCTCATTTACTTCTGAATTCGTTGTTAATATTTGTTTTAAAAGATAGTGACTCACCAACTTGAACCTTATGGGGCAAACACTTATTTAGTGAACTGTTTCTCATGTGAAGTTTCAAATCCAAAGTTGACTAGTTTCTAAGCAGCAGAAGGTCCACTCACTTTGTAGCAGATCGGGCGTGTGCAAGAGAGATAAATGAACTGTTTAAGCTCTACCCAATGAAAAACTATATGCTAAATGCTGAGGCTAAATGTATGCAAATGTTCCTAAGACAAACATATCAACAATTTGAATTGGTCTTTTTCATTTGATAGTAACATAACTTGCTCTTTTATACATCAGTTAAAAATTCTTTGCCTCTTAAAGAGATTTTTAACTGAAGAAAACCTATTCTTGACAAAATAATTCATACGATAACTTTGATTCATCGGGATAGAGATAAAATGATAAGATCACCTCCTAATGTAAACAAATATATAAAGGAAAAGCTGAACTGAGCTTTCTAAAGAGAAAAGTAAACACTTATCCCAGAAGAAAAAAATTCTTTACCAGTATGTATTACCTGCTATATAAACTGTATATTATCACACCATCTGAGTCATTGTCATTTATGAATACAAATTTTCATGCTCTGCATAACACATTTTGAGATAACAATCTCAACATTCTAAAGTGAGATAGCTACTCAGAATTCGCTAAATATGAAAGAGAAGGAAATTTATGAATGAAGAAAACACAAACAATTCATACAGATTGGTAAGACTGGAATATTAGAACTTTGAGCAATTTTTTGAAATTTGTGATTTATGTTTAATTTCATAATTTCTCTTGCATTTTAAATTTCAAAGTGTTTTCATTGGTATACAATTCTTATTCTTTAAAGTGGCAAATGGATACCTTAAGAATATTAATATTTCATCATGTACAAATTTAATCAACTTGGTTTTATTGGAAACTGATGCCCAAATTGGTGGCAGGTTAAAGGACATTATTTTGCTTTTGATCAAAACTTATTCTGAATGAACTGGACAATATTCCTGAAAAGCTCAGAAAAGACCTTTTTTTCAAAGTTCATGAGAGAATATGCAGGTATGCTGATATGAAATAAAGTTTAAGTACATAAAACTATATGTGCTTAGTCATATCTTATTTCTGTTCCATATATGTTGTGAAAAATTGACCTGATCTTCTTAGGACACTGTATGCCAATTTTTAGACATTCACGTTTTAGTTTACAAGGACATTTAAGAACTCGCTGCATCCATTCTAGAGCTAAGGCCAAAAAATATGAATTTTTCCTGAAGTGCCCATTTCATTAAAAAGCCCTTGGTTTCTCTGAATGAATGCTGCTAGAGGAGGCATGTGCAGGGTGTTCCATCACACATCAAGCTTTTATTTATGATAATTGTGCAATTAAAAAGAAGTGTTTTACTTTGCCTAATTTCTGAAATAAGAATTTTGCCTCATGTTTTGTTATATCCAATGTAGTTTATGAGTTATAGCAACAGTTTCTTTTCTAAAAATTAGTCTATTATGTTTGTGTAGAAGTTTTAAAATAATATTTTCATGGCTTTTTGTTGGATTATTCAAATTCCATATTTTCTAAATGCCTCTATTACATCCAGGGAGTGAGTTGATAAGTTTAAATGTGCCTTTGAATGAATTTGGTCTTGTGATGGTTTCTGGTAAGACTGACAAATCACTCCAGTTCATATTTTCTCAAATAAACATTATAAACACCTATCTAAAAAGAACTAAGTGTTCTCCAAAAACCCACATAAGTGGTACAAATGATACGTTTCCTCCTTGGCCTCTATACAGGAAAAAATAACGAAGCAATAGATAGTTATCAATCTTCTGTACTTTCTCATGTTCTTATTACTGGTGCATACATCTTCAGAAAACAGTAGTTATTTTAACACTGATTAGGATACAGAGTTCTGAACCAGTAATGAACTTTACAATTTTTTTTCTTGCACCAGAGTATGAACAGCAGCTAGTCCCAATTCTGTTAAAACCTGTATAAATTTATCATCGAAGTGAAGTATTCTGACCTCAGATGAGTGCTCCCTACGCTCCAGGTGCCTCCTGTGCACAGGCCTGGTCTACTTTTTCTCTTGAGTATTAGCGATGGCCTTATAGGGCTGCATGCTAGTCAGTAAATTACTTTTTCTGTCTGTAAAGTGGCACAAAGTTAGCCCCAGGAAAACAATGTTTACTTTTCTCCTGAGATGGACTAGAGGCTAAGAAAATTTGGTCTTGCATGTTTCAGAGTGGCTCATGCTCAATATAGATTATTGGTCAACTTTAGGCCTTCCTTCAGCCTAACCAAACTTTTGGAAACTGTGAGTATGTGTACCATAGTGTAATAAAAACAGCAAGGACGTTTTCCAAGGCACCATGCTGTTCTCACGTTGAAATTTCTCACATCTGAAATGATGCTCTTATTTTATTCCATGGCTTTCTTTGGATTGAAATGTATCCATTAACATTTGTGTGCTTTTCTTTTCCACCCATCCTTCTCCATCTCATGAAAAGCACATCGGGGTAAGTTGACTCACAATGGCTGCTGAATGGGTTTATTTTCAGCACCATCTTTTTCTTTTTATCTTTAGTATTTCTCTTTTCAGTTGTAACACAAGCTGCACTGCCTCTGATCTAAAATGAAATTCGTGATGTGCACTCATTTCCACACAGAAAAGGACTCATTGGTTCAGAGAAATGTTTAGATCTGAATTACATTGGCCTTTCACATATTTGCTTGGTTCTGTGAGATGCATGTGAAGTAACACTGCAGACATCATCTCACCTCTTTCTAGAGTCCCTCATTAGGAGTTAATGGGGCACTCCATAAAGCTGAACTCACACATTCAAAAATTGTACCTTTTGTGCTGTATATCCAAAACGTTCTTTTCTAGGGCCTATAGTTTAGTTCTCTATGTTGTAGTCAAGGGTTAAATTTGTCAGCTTCTAGAACTGCTCTTAGCTGAAAGGGCCAAACGTGTCTCCAGCAAAATATTTATGCATAGAATATACAAAGCAACTTGTTAATTTGTATTCAAATGCGTGTTTTCTCCGTTGTTGGTAACATTAGGGGTTAATCATTAAAGAGTAAAAAAATTAGATTAGTAACAGTTTCAAATTAACTCCTCATTAGCCATTCATAAACTGGGCTTTAAAATAAGTCAAATGAAATATGTAGCGCAGTTAAAATATTAACATTTTCATAAACTGACTTTAATAATATGTTCATTTCATTAAATATTTTATTCAGTGTAAGGCCATTACTATTAAGTTAAAGCAAATTTTTTCTTTCATAAATAAAATGGCAGAACTAAAGAGATGGCTCATTGATTAAGAGTGCGTGCTGCAAAATCATAAGGAACAGACTTCTGATCTCAACACTCATGTAAAAACTGACTGTCTCACAAATGACTATATATAATACAAACTTGGGGCCCTCTAACTTAGCCAAGAAAATTCAGGGGGAACTTCTGCTTCAAAGAAGGAGGCAGCAGCACCAGAGAGGGACATGTAAAATTATCTTCTTGTACTATTACTTGGAAAGCTATTGTTTTGTGTTTTCTCTGCTGTAATGTCAGGTTCTATTGCTCTGCAAGGATTATTTAATAGTACAGTATTTGCTTAGCAAGTAAAGTTTATACTATTAAGGAAAGCTCTAAAAGTATTCTTAAAATTTCTGGGCAAGCTGGTGTTCCCATGTCTGATAGCAAGCTAGCCAAATGAATGCTGTAGGCTCTTATTTATAAAGATAATAAATATTTTGGACATTAGAATTTTTCAAGCATTGTTTTCATGTCATCATATAATTTTAGTCCTCTCTTTTCTAACTATTCTGCATATTAGTAGGAAGAAAGTAATGCCAAATATAAAATTTAAATTTCTAATCCCTTTTCAATGAAATATTAGAAAGCAGTAACAAGAAACAATGTTTCATTGACATTATGTGACTCTAAGAAACTGACATACTGGCTCTTATTCTGAAAGTGAATTTCTGGTTGTCTTAAATAGTTTAGCATTCATGTGTGGTAAAACTTCAAAATTGTTTACTTAAAACAATTAAAAAAATAGAGTTTAAGGGGCTGGAAGGATGGCCTAGCGGTTAAGAGCGACGACCGCTCTTGCAGAGGACCCGGGTTCGATCCCCAGCACCCACATGGCGGCTGAGAACCGTCTGTGACTCCGGTTCCAGGAGAACTCCAGTTCCAGGGGAATCCAAGACCGTCTTCTGACCTCCGCGGCATCGCACGACACGGGTGCGCAGACCTGCATGCAATACATTCATACACATAAAAATAAATAAATAAATAAATAAAAATAGAGTTTAAAAGGAGGTAAACTCAGTCAAAGATAGACAAATAGTGAGGATGAAGAGGGAAGAGGTGAGACCCAAAATTTTGAGATTTAGAAATTGGAAGACAATTCCCCACTTGTCTGCTACACACTCCTGGAGGCCTGACTGTTCTCTTTGTTTACTAATGACAATTTGTGGTCACAACAAGAGATTGAGAGAAAACATATAAATCACAAGAACATGGAAATTGAAAGCTTCCAGGCTGAGTAAAAGACAGGTCAAAATTAGATGAAGCACTGACTCCATCTAATTTAAGTGCTATCTGTACAACCTGGAAAATTACCAATGCTTTCCAGTAAAGCCTCAATTACTATGCAAGAGAGACAAGTGCAGACCAGGGTATCCTGTCAAAATGAAATTATTCAATGGAAAATAAAACAAGCCTCTCTAGTTCTCAAAAACAGTATGGGTAATTCCATTCTGTAATCACGGTCTGTGTATGTGTTTGCAGCTTTTTAATGGTTTTGAAAATGATTAAATTCAAAATAAATTGAAGAGAAAATTATGTAAATCCAAAATCAAGTTCACATATAAATTAAATTTCTTTTTCTCTGAGATTTCCTATATTCCAGAGCAGCTAGAAGAAATAAACTGTTTAAATATGAATACTCTTTGGGTTTAATGCAATCTATTTATTTCAAATATAAACAGTACCAGATGTGTTATTGAAGTCTACATAAAATGTTGTTTGAATGTGTCAAGTTTCTAATACATTTTCACTAAATGTGAAATTTCATAGAAATAGGTTACCTGAACATGCTTGTAATTCCACACAGGAGATCACAGTACGCAGTACTTTTTAAATCAATCAATATTTTTCATGTTGATTTTGAAACTTAATTTTATGGAGCTAGCTATATATTTAGTTAATCAATGTTCTGAAGCAGTTGATTGGGATTTTGAAACATTTCTGTTCAGAATAATTATGTTAACTAAGATGCACATTTTCAGCTTGCAGATGTTTCACAGCGTAGATTACACCACACTTTGCATGCAAGAATTTCAACTAGTTCCTAAGGTTAGTTTTCTACTCATAGAATAGATCATCAAACATAAATTTTGAATAATGGAGTTATAGTTAGTACACTCTCCTTAAGCAAGAATCTTCCTATGTAGCTCAGGCTGGTATGAAGCTGGCAATCCCCCTGCCTTAGCTTCCCAAGTGCTATGATTACAGGAGTGTACCATGGTACTTGGCTATAATAATCCCTTAATTGAAGCTTGAAGACAGCATAGCTTATCTTCTTAAGTGTTGAGTTTTAATAGATGAAGACATTTTAGAATTAACAATTTCACGAAATCTATGTACATTTTCTTCTAGCACTGTACAAGAGTGATCTATTCTCTGATATCATAGCTGATTAAATTGTCGAATCACTTGAAATGCTTGTCAGACCACATATTTTTTAAGTACTTGACATATGGCACCATAACCACTAAGACTTCAAAAGAAAATGTTTTCAACTAGAGAATAGCTGTAGGGTAGTTATACACGATCAGCTGAGCTGAAACAAACAAGAATTCAACCTTTCTATTTCAGGTCTATAAACTAAGCTCACTTTCCTTTCTCCAAGACACAGAACCTAGTATAAACAGCAAAATTAAGGGAAAGTTCTTCAGGTGTGTTATAGGGATAAGAACCACTATATGTGATAGTACAGAGGTAAAGACTACATATCGACCAGTTAGCTATGTAGATATGTGAATCACAGGAAGAAAAACATCAGACAGTATCTTGTCATTTTATACTCACAATAAGGAAATGTTATTATCCTTCTGTTCTAGTTATTAGATATTTCAGCTTTTATTTCGTTTTAACTTTTAGCTCTGCCCCCTAGTGGCTCTTTGATTCCAAGTAGCCTCTATTTATTTATGTTTTTATCTATATGTGTGTCATCATGCATCCTACTTAATTAATATTAATATCTAATGAATCTACACACACCTGTGCATGTGTCTTTATACTCATATGTACTTAGACTAGATAAGGCTTCACACATAGTAAGTGATGAATGTATGTTAGCGCTTACATTGCCTATGACTAATTTGTATATACCTATAAGCTTTGTTTTTATCAAGTTATTGTGCTATACTTTGTAAGAATATTAAGTGGTACACCTACAACAAAAGAGCCTATTAAGAACTGGAGAGAAGACTCAGTAGTTAAAGAGTATTTGTGACCATTGCAGAGGGCTTGGAGCACATACATAGGAGTTTTACAACCACCTTTTACTCCAGTTCTAGGTGATTCACTGCCCTCTGCTGGCCTCTGCAAAGACAATAAATCTTTATTTTTAAAAAAGAGAATTAGGGAAACCCCTATTAAAATACTGTATTACATCATAATTCAATTTATTTAATATACTCAAAATACCTTAAGGGAAAAGTATATTAAGTACAAAAAGTATAGTATATTCAGGTTATAATAGTATATAAGTTCATTTTTCCTGAGAAAGTTTCCATATCCTAAAAAGCAGAACGGACAAAACATGAGTTTTACCTGAAAGAAGAGTTTGGGTTGCTGTTGACTATAATATAAAGAAGATTGCTCCTGGCAAGGAAAAAATTCACATAGAGAGTATTGCACAGGTAAACTAGAATGTGATATTTGGACAATGCCTGCTATTTAGTATTCACTGAGTAAAAGAACTAGGAAAGACATCGAGGGGCTGATAGTTAATGGACTTTTGAGAAGTTATTCATCCTTCATTTTGAGGGCATTGGGGATGTTGCTGAGCAGATTTGTCTCACAAATATCTGTCCTTAGGAAAGTATCAGGGGGAAAGATAGGAAGAATAGGATGCCAAATGTGACAGCTTTGGTACTCCATTGCTATCATCCAGAAATGCTGAAAAATTAAGAAAACCTTGATAACACTCCATCAGTTCACAAATATCCTTCTGAATGTTAGAAAGGATGTGTATCTTCATATATAGTCAGCCTGAGACACTGTTATAGAAGGTTCTAATTCCTTTTTATGATTTAAAACATCAGCTAGTTAACAAAGAGGAGAAAGTTGCAAATCTTAAGGTTCTCAACTGTATGCTGACTTTTTCAGCTTTTATGGATTATCATATAGAGATCATCCAAATGACACTCATGCTAGAACAGGTCGAGAAAATGTGTGATCAGAAGAATGAAAGCACCTACCCCATGAAATTATTAGTTGTGTCATGAGCCTTGTGTACAGATTCTAAGCAATTTTCTCTAGAAGTCCTGGAGACTGACTCTATGAAAGTCCAGATTTTAAGAATAAAAACTTATTGTGGACTATGAAGATCACAAAAAAAATCATAGAAAAGTCAAGACTTGAATAGCAAATTTGGGTCATTGAAAAAGAAAGAAAAGAACTCGGAGCTGGAAAATTGTCCTTATAAAGGTAAAATTAGTAATGCATAAACCATTTGTACAAGTAAGTTTTCAATTCTGGTTAAAGGTTGGGGAAAATGATTAAAAGGGTAAATCAAGACTAAAACCACAAAGTTTAAGGTAGATTGATGATGCTGTCTTGGGCAATTATTATTAGGACAAACATGAATTGGTTGTTTCCTTTGTTCAAATTACTGCTGTTTGCACATCTGAAGTAGGTACTGTTGTCAGCTTCAGTTTCTACCCAAGGAACTGGAAACACAGAAAGGAAATGTGTCCTGTTTCTGATGTCCAGACAAAGCATGGGCACAAGAATCAAGCCCACACAATCTCATTTAAGGGCTAGTCTCTCACCTACTCTGTTACAGTATTTCACTTCCAGGAAGATTTCTTTTTCATGATAATGGAAGAATCTTGGAGTCACTTCCCTTTCCAATAACAATAAAAGTATAAATTAAAAAAAAATAGAAGAATCTTAGAGAGAGAGACTAGTTATAGACTGAAATGAAAGGTTGGTGTCAGTTTAAACATGAAAGGAAGGAGGAAGATGCAGTTATGAAGAGGAAATTGACAGTTGATGAATGGAAGGTAGATGCAAAACCACCTCGAATAACAGTGGGAATAGTTGTTTTGTATTTAGACAGTCATATCACAAATTGGTGATTCTAAAATAGTGTTCTAGGCTACAGTTTGTGAATAAATTCTGTCTTCAGTGATGGTAAAATCTATTGACACTGAGAAGAATATGAAGAAGAAGGAGATGGCACGTGCATGGTCTGCAACTTTTTCAGCAAATTATTTCATTTGTCAGAGATTCAAATTCAAACACCAATAAATTTTCCCATTTTGATATTACACAAAAGATAGATATTTCCAAAAAATTTATTAGTAAATAATGTAGCATGTTTTTCAAATCATGATGTATTGATTCACTTAGTGGAGACTTAAAGTAAATAAAGAAGCCAAGAATCAGACTGTATCATGTATCATATATCTATATATCTATCATCTATTATTATCACCTGTCTGTCTATAATTATAGAATATGAAAAAGAGGCAATTGCCTACAAATTCTTCCTTTTAGTAGCAAACATTTAAATAACTCCACTATGAAAAGTCTCAATAACTTTAGGAAAATAGTGCATTAAAATACAAATAAACTCATAGCAGTTGACTATTTAATTCAAAAGTTTGTTCAACTCATTAATGTGTTGTAGCTGAGTTACTGTCATTCATTATTTTAGAGCTATCACGGTCCTTATAGCTCGAATATTTGACTGGCAATTGTGCCTATTTCAAGTTTATTTTAATTCCTTCAGCCAGAATGGGCTTCCTCAAACATCATACATTTACACCTTTTTTTGTTCTCAAAGCTTTTACTTTGACGCATAAGGGAAAAACATTACAGGTTCACATAGAAAAAATAGACATGATCACAGAAAGAAGCAACCTAAATCAGAAAACATGGATGAGAGTCAGGGAATGTTGAAGCTGAAGTTCTGTTTGACATGCTATAGGGCTGAAAGAAACAGATTAGTTTTCTCCTCCTCCTTCCTCCCCTCTTCAACCAAATCCACACCAACCTCCTTATGATCTTTCTCTAAGGTAGCCATGTTCTCACTAAACATAGAGAACTCCCCTTCCTCCATGCTGTCACCCACATACAGCAGGTCAAACTTGTGGTCTAGGTGGGCCCAGGCCACAGCAATGGCTGTGATGTTACTCAGCATACACATAGCTTGCTGCGCCTTGGCCAGGTCTCCACCAGCTACCACAGTGGGAGGCTGGTAACTGATGCCAACCTTGAAGCCAGTGGGGCATCGGTCCACAAACTGGATCCTGTGCTTGGTTCTTGGTTTTGATGGTGGGAAATAGCAGCATTGACATCTTTGGGAACCACATCACCATCATGCAACAGGCAGCAAGCCATGTACTTACCATGGAAAAGGTCACATTTCACCATCTGGTTGACTGGTTCAAAGCAGGCATTGGTGAGCTCCGCTACAGAAAGCTGTTCATGGTAAGCTTTCTCAGCAGCTATGACATATGTGGGTGTAGGCAGCCAGAAGGAAGTGGAAGTGAGGGTGGGCTACCAGGTTGGTCTTGGAATTCTGTCAGATCTACATTCAGGGTTCCATCAAATCTCAGGGAAGGAATGATGGAAGACACAGTCTGGCTAATAAGGCAGTTAAGGTTAGTGTAGGTTGGGCTCAGGTCTTCAGGGCTTCCTGGTTTTCCACAGCTTTGGTGGGGGACCTGGCTCTGAATTCACTTCCCTGCTGATGGAACAGCTCTCTGTTGATGACAGAAAGAAGTCCAAGCTGGAGTTCTACATCTACCCAGCCCCTCGGGTTTCTACCGCTGTCGTTAAGCCCTACAACTACATCCTCACCACTCGCATCACCCTGGAACACTCTGTTTGTGCCTTTATGGTAGACAAGGAAGCCATCCATTACACTTTCTGATGACTTCTCTTACCCTCATTGCAAGTTCAGGCCCATGACCTCACTTTGATCTTTCCTGGCTCTCTAATTTCGTCTCCCTCAGCCAACTCTTCCATTTCTCAAGACAGGCCAGCACACTGGTCTTTCCTGCCTTGTTTCTTCCCCAAATTCCAATTATATTCCTTTCAATGGAAATACCTGCATGGTTTTTCTGCTTGGAATATTTTTCCTAGAACCATCCTTCCTAACCCCTTTCAATACACTCATGTCAGTTCAAATTATGTACCTTTAAAAAGACCTTCCCAAGAGACTAGAGGCAATGCAGTATAGTCTGACACTTGTTACCTTATTGCACAAATAATTGCCTCAGATATTTTGGTTACCTACTTATATTTGTTTGTTTTTGAGAAAATGTCTGTGTAACCCAGGCTGACCTAGAACTCATTAATGAGCCCAGACATGCCTCAAACTCATGATCCCCCACCCTCATTCCCAGGTGCTAGGATTGCAAGCATGTGCCAGAATGCCTGATCTATCTATGTTTATATGTCACTATATGACTGTTCCTTTCTCATTTAAATTTCTAATCTTTGAAATTAGAGTTTAAATTAGCTTCAGCCTGAGTGCTGCAAACCAATTATAGCATATGAAGAGCTGTAAAAGTCAAATGATTAAATGCTTACCCACCTTGCTTAGTCACAAGATGTACAAAGTATAATAATTGAAGAAAGATATAAAATTTAAAGAGAAGGCACTGATACTTACATTTGGGAATAGTCACTTAAGCAAAATATTATAGCAGTTAATTAGTCTACACAAGGAGTTAGAAATCCCGTAGAGTACACTTGAAAATTTTATAAAGCAGTCGAATCAGTGAAATGTTAAATATACAGTAGGAGAGATCTTGTAATACTATCAAACCTGCAAAAGAAAGTTATCTAATACCTGGAGGCTGGGTAATTAGTATATGTGATGCCTTGGAGTCTATGATATCCAGCATCACAAATTCAATGGAATTAAATAACAAAATGAAAAAAAAATGAGAGAGGGGAAAGGGAAGGAAATGGAATGTGCAGGCAGATTTCTTATCTCAAAAATTAAGATAATGTAAGTTGAAGACACAGGCAGGGGCTGTGAGAACATGGTTCACTCTTTTCAATATAGAGGAATTAAGGCTCATAAGACAAGAGGCTGGAGTACCCACTTTAAAGATGCCCAAATTGATCACAACTGCAACAGTTAAACAGATACATAAATTTTAAGGACAGGACACTAATATTTTCACTTGGGTATGGCCATTTAAGCCAAAAAATTATACCCAGTCAATTATTATAGATGAAGAGTTAGAAGAATGAGAGGTGCCCTGACTTTATTTACACTTCACATTACTCTTGATATTTAATGAGAAATTTTTCTCTCTAGCCATTTCTAGGATGTCCATTCTTTGTTCCTGTTTTCAGATCAGGCATAGCTAACATGGGCTTCCCTCTGCTGCTCTCTGTGTAGACATATAATTTACACAGTCCTGAGTGCTCCCCAGATTTAGCCTTCCTAACATGTCATGATCTCATCACAGAAGCTTGTAATTGATGACATGAGTTCCAGGTATTTGAAAGATATAAACACACTCCTTATTGCAGATACAGATGCAATGCTTGAAAAAAATCAGGAGTTTAATATATTCAAAACAACCTCCTTTTGCAATTAGTCTATTTTTTGAGTTTTCACACAGGTAACAATGCTGTGCCTGTCACCTCTTTGCAAAGGAAGTGCTGTTAACATCTTTGAAAGTGTACTCCAATGCTGGAAACTAAAATTCCTGCTTCTATTAGCAATATGTACGTGGGATCCTTTGGGAAATCATACTTAAATAATACATTGTCCCTTAAGATAAAGAAACTTAGAAAGCTTCTTCAGTCCTGAATGTAAAGGCAGTAGTTTGAAAGCTTGGTTTATTCTGTTTATTTGTTTATTGTGTTAAGTGATCCTGTGCCCATTCTGGAACTGACAGCTCATAGTTGAAAGGGCTGAGCTTCAGCCATGGAGAGAAGGCATTCTGGGCCTAATAGCTTATTAAACATGAGCTGGTCAGAGTACATCAATGCCCTTTGTTCGTAATCAGCGTTTGTTTGATTGTTTCATTTTGGTGCTGGAGTTTGAAACCAAGGCTTTATACAGGCAATGAATACCATACTCCAACCCTAGCTCTTGGTTTCTTGAGACACAGTCATGTACCCAAGAGGGGAGGTAAATTCATTATGTCTCAGTTTCCACTTCTCAATGGCTGTTGTTCCAGCCATGCACACAAGTCTTTCAAGATTCGCATCAGTTGTTTGTATCTTTGTTTGTTTTTATTATCAGCTCAGGTCACTATTTTTCTGGCATTGGATAAAAATTTCCCAAGAGAACAATCCTATCCCATACAATCAATGTGAGTGCCATTGCTAACAATTAAGTTGCTGAAACCATTGGAGTCTGGCTTATTTTATTTTTTAACTTCTGTAATTAAAGCTATTATGTTAATTCAATTGTGATTTAAGTAAAGCAGAAACTTTTTGTAAGGGATGAGATTGCTCCATAAGTTCACAAACAATCATATGATTATTTCGATTCATGAAGAGAATAGATGTTTCTCAGAATAGTGGGTAGAATGATAACCAGATTTGCATCATGACCTGAAACCAGATAAGATTCTTGGAACCATCTAGAACCAGTGCTATACTGAGAAGCGAAGAGAAAAAATGACAGGTCAGGGGGAGACAGGATGCAATAAAAACTTGTGCTGTTTGAGACATGGAAATTTGGGCTTGAGAGATGGCTCAATGGGTAAGAGCACTTGGTATTCTTCCAGAGGACCTGAGTTTGATTCCCAGCACTCATATGGAAGATAATAACCATCCTTAACTCCAGTTACAGTGAATATGACACCATCCTTTGGCTTTCACAAGCTTTGTGCAAGGGGTGCACTCCCATGCAGGCAGACAAATCCTCATACACATAAAATAAAAATGTTAAATATAGAAATTTGAACATAAATTATGGAAAATATCAAAGGATGTTTGGACTAAAAAAATCCACATAAAATATTATGGAACACATTTTATTGAGGGACATGTCAAAATATAAATACCACCTCATCTGTAGTTCACCATTTACAGCTGGGCATACACACATATAATCTCAGCACATTAGAAGCAGGCACAGGAGAATTGTTGCAACTTCAAAGCCAGCATGATCTTCATAGTAAGTTCCTGGAGAGTCATGGTTACATAAGGAAAGCATTCCTCTGGAAAACAAACAAACAAAAAAAAAACAGAATCAAAATACATTAATTAAAAAATTGACCCCTTTAAAAGCAGTGGCTTTCTTTTATAGTCTTAGCACTTGGTAGTCTGAGGCAGGAGAATTGCCACAAGTTTGAGGTCACTGTGTGATACATATTGAGTTCCAGACCAGCTTAGCTTATACAGAGAAACTGTGTCTCCATAAATAAGCAATCAAAACAAAACAAAGAAATAAAACCAACAAAACAAAAAGGCCCTGAGTTCTATTACCAAGACAAATTTCTCTCTCTCTTTCTCTCTCTCTCTCCTCTCTCCTCTCTCTCCCCTCTCTCTCCCCCTCCACCTCCTCCTTCACCTCCTCCTCTTCATCCCTCCTCTCCTTTCATCTCACACACATGCACAAACACTTAACAGTCAACTGTTCTGAGCATCTACTTCTAAGTTTCAAGTGTATCTCAAAAAATAAGTATGGAAAAATTGTTCTTCCTTGAGTTTACATACTATTGACAAACAAGTAGCATGGGCTTAAGTGACATGAAAGAGAACAGGGGACCCATATGGCCTTAGAAATGCCTTGAGGAGATTGGAAGAGATAGGGAGGAGGCAGAGAAGGTGAACAGGACGGTATTGCCAAGTGAGGAGGGGAGGGGAGAACGATGAGGACAGCAAGGTCATCTCCACAGCTACCCTGGCTCTCATTCTGAGGCACAGGCAGCCATGGGAGAGAAGTTTCATGATCAGATTTGTTTTAACAAGATTGCTCACTTTATGGCTCAATGTTTATTAGGGATCCAGTCAGGAAATTCAAATGTTTTTCTTTAGCTTATTTGGTTTACTTCCTAAAATGTTGTGTGCATTGTCTGTTATTTGTTCATCTTTGCTTGTTAATTTAATAAATAAAAATGTAAAACTCTGGTTCTTTCCATTAAATGTCATCTCAGCTGCATACCTAGAGGTGTTTCTTTGCCTATGGATAGATTGTTGCAATTCTGACTTGCTCTAGTTTTGTGAAGTTGTAGACTTTCTCACAGGTACATCATACTAAGCTCATTACTGCTCGTTCCCTTAGCATGCTGTCCCACACTTTCTCTACTTGCTATTCAAAGCCAGTTCAGTTGCTACAAAGCCTTGTCTCCATCATCAAGCAAAACAATGATTAGTTGTTTTAAATACCTGGAACTCAAGTCTCATTACACTGTGTATCATTACACTGTGTATCCCCATGTTTAAGTAGCTCTTCATATGCCATATATATTTGGACAGTTTCATGCAATAGTTTTATATAAAAAGGTGTCTCTTGTTTCAAATACCTGGAACTCAAGTCTCATTACACTGTGTATCATTACACTGTGTATCCCCACGTTTAAGTAGCTCTTCGTGTGCCATATATATTTGGACAGTTTCATGCAATAGTTTTATATAACAAGGAGTCTCTTGGAAAACCATATTTCTATTTGCCTCATTGAGCACAAGTCTCAGATCCCAGAAGGTGAATAATATTTGGTAGTTGGACTTTTGATATTTCATTCCATTTCTATAAATACATCTGTCGGTGAGACTAGCTACTCAGATTGTCAGTAAAACAATGTCACAATGAAGTCCTAGTGAATGTGTGGTGAAATAGAAAGCTCTGTGAGAAGATGCTTGTACTTTTCACATTGGATTTAGAGCACCATTGTCTCTGTACATATCCACAGGTATTGAATAGCCTATATGCAGGACTTATCTTTGCTGTCCACTCAAATAAAATAACCCATTAATATGTGTCATTTTTATCTTTATAACTCAGGTTTTACATTGTCCCATATTAGGTTTTCATATATTTTTACTGGTAGTATCTATTGCATCTATTGAAAACACAGGAAAACTTTGTATTGAAGAGCATTTCTATTACATATTATGCTTAATGTATGAATCTACTCTTCTATAATAAGGAGCTAATTAATTAGTAGTAGTAAATAGCCTTATACTTTATTTGGGACTTTATATGATATTCATGACATATTCCTTAGCAAGAAAGACACACAAGTAAAATAAAGCAATTTTACTATCTTTCTACTATTTTCATATACTATTAAATATTGATTATGATATATCAATAATAAATCATCTTAAGTTGATTTTGTACACTAATGTGAATTCTAAATTTCTAGTAGTAGGGAGACAGTGAAATTACATGTGCCGAGGATCTTCCTGTGGAAAATGTTTACTTTCACTAATATATCTGACATTCATTAATAAACAGTAGTGATTATAAATTAAAATGAGTGCACTGTTGAATTTCACACTTTACAATGCTTTCTACTGATGGAAAACAGCTTGTTGGAAAACTCTTCAAATGGGGCTTGGTTTTCAGATATCTATGAGAGGTCAAAAGATCAGAGAGTGGGTTCCAAGATTGAATAGTGGCAGAAACTATACGAGAGCTTCGGGACATGCAAGCTTTCAGATGGGTTCAGCCACTTAACAGTTTTAAAGTGGAGAGAAGAGACTGCAGGAGCAGTGTTTTAAAGTATTTTGTTTTGGGCTCAAGAAGGAGCATTCTCTCCTATGGGTTGCAACCCTCAGACATCCTGTCTATCTTCTTGGCCTGGTTTATACCTCACTAATAATTCATTTATATCATTAAATAAATTCACTTTTTATAAACAATATATGTCGTACTTAAAAATATATACCATCTAAAGCTTGACACAAATGCTTTATATAGTAAAAAGATCAAATTCATTAGTCTTGTTCAAATCTTCAAAACAACTAAAAGAACTCATTTCTAAAATCAAATCCTGGCTCAGAGATCATGCTGAAATCAAGCACAGAAAGAGAATGGGGCTAAAATGAACAAAATTATATTCTTTCTCAGAATGGAAGCTTTGCCTCTTCCACTGAGACTATAAGATGACAGGGGAAGGACAGATGGAAAAAGCCAGATTAAAATCTTGTAATTCATGATTGTCTATACGTGAAGTTCTTTATTATTCAAATAATAAGAAATTTAGTGATAATACAATTGAGCTCAGTTAATTATCACTTGGTGCTCAAATTTCAGTGACTAGATTTTGACAAAAAAGTATTTTTAAATGTCAGTGTTTCATTCAATTGAATCAAAGAATTTCTACATATGACTCAAAGCAGGAAGCAATTCTGTTATGATGCATGACTCTGATTATATAACTTTGCAAAGGATAATTGATGATGTTTAAATAATATAATTTCTAGTAAAGACAGAAATATTTTATTCTTAATACCTAATGATTTATCTTTGGTGTACACTTCAGGCATGAACTTCTTGAAGAAGCTCGTAGAAAAGGATTGCCATTTGCCCAGTGGGATGGACCCACTGTGGTAGCTTGGCTGGAGGTAAGAGAATCAAGCCTGAGGCTTGACTTAAATCTTCATTACTACTTGGGTAGTTTACAGATAATTTTCTGAAATCATAGGTTCCCTGTATCCTGTAAGTGCTCGTCAAGAGAAACATGCTGTATCTAGGGACTTGTGAGCATTTTGATTTCTCTGATACTTTCTTATGATTGTAGCAGAAACATGCAATGATACAAAAGGAAACATCCCTGGGGCTGGAGAGATGGCCTAGCAGTTAAGAGCGCCGACTGCTCTTGCAGAGGACCCGGGTTCGATCCCCAGCGCCCACATGGCGGCCGAGAGCCGTCTGAAATTCCAGTTCCAGGAGAACTCCAGTTCCAGGGGAATCCGACACCCTCTTCTGACCTCCGCGACATTGCACGACACGGGTGCACAAACTTGCATGCAGACAGTACATTCATACACATACAGAAATAAATAAAATTAAAATAAAAAGCAAAAAAAACAAAACAAAAGGAAACATCCCTAAATTAAGCCCCTTTCATGTCTACCAGCAGGAAGAACGAATTTCAGCCATGTTTTTGAAGTTTTGAGAACATAACCATTCCTGTGCATATGTCTACTCATTAAACTTCAGAAAAGAAAAATCTCCATGCATATTGAGTACTTCTCTTATCTGATATAGAAATGCTCCTGAATCATATAGTATTTTCTTCCTTTGCTTATAATATAATGCCTGCAAGGACTATGGACCAGCTAAGTTTAGACGCTTGAGGTGAAGCAGAATTACCTCTTATTTCTTCCTTTGTCCAAATTAAATAACATTCAGGTTAACTCATGCTAATTTAATTACTCTAATTTTGCTTAATAAAACAAGAATGGCATTCAAAATCTCCTCCATAATGCAGTATTCTGGAAAAAATAAAGATGTGAGCAGAGTCTCTGGAGAGCAGCAACAGACTGAGAGTGGAGAAAGGACATATTGGACCACGGAGGCTGCTTCCTTAAGCATATCGTAGCATTCACTGACTTTACATGCACTTCTCCAAGGTGGGATGATAGCAGTTCCTAGGATTTTCTCGTGTCAGGGGAAATTAGGTTGTTTTTTATTCTCACCTGGCAGAGGCAATATCATGGATTTGTTATATATGTATATATATTGTTATAATATATGTATATATATATATATATATATATGTTATAAGATTACTTACTTTTGTTATTATATCAAATCCAGGGCTAAGTAAACACTCGATGAAAAAAAATAGTTTATTTTGGTTTTTAAAATAGACCTATTTTGGGGCCGGAGAGATGGCCTAGTGGTTAAGAGTGCCGACAGCTCTTGCAGAGGACCCAGGTTTGATCCCCAGCACCCACATGGCGGCTGAGAACTGTCTGAAACTCCAATTCCAGGAGAACTCCAGTTCCAGGGGAATCCGACACCCTCTTCAGACCTCCGCGGCATTGCACGAGGAATTGCATGATATGGGTGCACAGACCTAAATACAGACAGTACATTCATACATATAAAAAATAAATAAAATTAAAAATAAAAAATAAAAAAATAAAATAGACCTATTTAAATAATAGCTAGAAAGATGGCTCAGGGGTTAAGAACACTGACTGCTTTTACAGAGGTCCTGGGTTCAGTTTCCATCACCGATGTGGCAGCTAACAACTTTCTGTAACTCCAGTTCCAGGGCATCCAACACCCCTTCTGACCTCCTTGGGTACACTTATATACAGGCAGGCAATACACTCACACACATAAAATAAAAATAATAAAGTAGTTCTCAAAAGATTTTTTAAAATTAATAGATATAAAAACATTTTCTTTGTACTAAAATTAAGCTGTGTTTTGCTTTTATCTTATTCATTCATAGCAGCTATATTCTAGCATATTGATGATCCAAGTTACTTCTTGCATATATATCTTTTAAGTTTCTGTGTTTTAAAAATCAATTGCTAGACAAAAGGCTAAAGAAGTCACACTGCAAACCTGATAGGATCTCATCGTTCAGGTTACACTCTAATAAGAGGAGCTGTGGTTTCACAGAGAGTTAGCTGCTATTTTGTCAAGTGATTAACAGATCATTCTGATTAAAAAAATCAACAAGAGATTTACTGACATTAAGATGCTAAGAAAAGACAGGCAGGGAAGCTGGGCTAATTAGACCTGTCCTGAACACTCAGAAATGGTTCCTAATGTGAGTCAAATTATAAAATGGAATTAGATGAACGAGCGCGGTGAGCCAGTGAATGGGAGTTCTTAACTTTTACCTCCACTCGCAGCTCCTTGTGCACAGTCTGTAAAGAGTGGAGTATGGGAGGAAGTCAACTGCTTCACACATCATTTCATCACATCAAAAACTTCTCAGAGTCTAATCACAGATGACAATAGGTAGTTAAGCCTTTGTATAATGTTAACTGGAGTGGAAATCCAAACATCTTCTAAGATGCCTAGCAAATCATTAGGGAGCAGTGAAAGTATAGACAGATGCTAAGCTTCCTTGAAAGTTTGAGTTTGTGAACCAAGAAACAATTCCTGTTCTCTGTCATCTTTGGTGACTCTGTCAAGGCTAATTACAGTGTGGGTTTCAATTCTTACCCCTTGTTCTTTGCCTTTTCCCTTTCTAGTCTATTTTTCTTGTTGTTATGGGACATGTATAAGACATATGAATGAAAGGATGTGTGTCCTAGTTACCCATTACTGTGTAACAAGTTATTCCAAGAATGTTTTTATGAGCACACTAGTGCTATGGGTCACATGTAAGTGGGACATGTGTTAGGATTCTATGACATTCTTTGATAAAAATCACATGGCAAGCATGGAAACACATCTCATTTTGTGACAGAACATCTCTGCAATCAGTAAAAAAAGAAAATTATAAAATGTATTCATTAAACAAACATTGATCAAGCCATTTACTCAGTACAGCATAGCTAGTTGTTCTTGTCCTTATATAAAGAAAAACTTGGGGTCTTGTATTCTGTTATTGTGTTTATCCCTAATATCTGTTGGTCAATGCAAACTCTAAAATCACAATATCTCAATTTCAAACTTGATTCCATTATTACATTACTGCTTTTTGATTCAATTATGCAATAATGTCTTTGTGAATCTTTCTCTAGTCAAGAAGAATAATCAGATTTATTTTGTGGGGTGACAAGCAGTAAAGAAATTCATGTATGCAAGATAATCTTACATATCTGTAAGATGTAAAAGACATTAAAACGATGTTTTAGTAACTTTTCCTGTTGCTGTGAGGAAAAAATTGAACAACAGAAACTTAAAGAAGGAAGTGTTTATTTTGGCTTACAGTTTAAGGGTACAGTTCAACAGGACTTGGAAAGCTAGAGCAGACTGTGCTCAGGGCAGGATGTGGGCAATGGGTCCCATTGCATTCTCAGTCAGAAAGCAGAGAAACATGAAGGCCCATGTTCAACCTGCTTTCTTCTTTTTATTCAATTTGAGACTGTGACCCATGGCATAATGCCCTCCACATTGAGGATGGTCTTAACTCCTCAGTTAAACATTTCTGGAAACTTCTTCACAGACTTATCTAGAAATGTGTTTTTCTGGGTGATTCTAAAATTCTATCAAGTTGGCAATGGATATGAAACCATCACTAATAATAACTATTATTATTCTAATCCCCGTATTTTTTCTTCAACATAACAGCTCTGGTTGGGAATGCCTGCTTGGTATGTAGCAGCATGCAGAGCCAATGTGAAAAGTGGTGCCATAATGTCGGCTTTGTCAGATACTGAAATCCAAAGAGAGATTGGGATCAGCAATCCTCTGCACCGCTTAAAACTTCGACTAGCAATCCAGGAGATGGTTTCCCTCACAAGTCCTTCAGCTCCACCAACATCGCGTACTGTGAGTCAAACTCTGTTTCTTCCTCTCCTCCCCAGTGCCGGGCAGATAACAGTCTGTCTAAGTCCACAGAGCAATATGTGACAGCACACATTTCAATGTCAGCATGAATTATTCTAAAGAGAAGTGGTTTGCTCTTCATTAACCTTGCTGCTATTTTTAATAGGTTTTCAATTGAAGTCTGGTGATTCATATCAGACTTGCAAGCTGCAACCCAGACAGACTTAGAGCTAGCATTTAAGATAAAACTTTGGCTTTTTTAGCAAGCTAAAAGTTCCAGAGCTTACAGTTTTTGAGAATCTTCCTTTCTTTTAATGAAATCCAGTGTCTTCTTGAGATTAACTGTAAGAATTACCAGTTTCTGAAACTATATTGCTTAATTTATTACCTCTCAAGACATTTTAATAATTGTATGTCTTTATAGGGTTGATGTTTTATAATTACTCATTGGAATGACTGTCTTCATGAACTCTGTGCTTCTCATTTATAAATCCACAGACTTGTATGACTGAGTCCCTATTTTAATATTAGACAAGAATACATTGGAGAAAAAAAAAGCAGGCATAATAACAAACCCAAACTGTCAATTGATATTTTCCTTTGTATTCAACTCCTAAATTACATGTTTTGTGATTAAGACTATAATTTCTAGCGTTAAATAGATTTCTCCAGGCCAATATCTCACTAACTATAATAAAATATATAAGAATAAAAGAACTATGACAGTGGAAAAAGAACAGTGGTTTTACTTTATCGTGGCTTTCAGGAACAAAATTTACTTCAATATATTTTCTAAAATGGTCTTAGATCATTGTAACGGACTTCTTCATTTCTTTCATCTTTTTTTAAAATTTTAAGTTGAACTTTAGAATACACATAGCATCAAAGAAGCATAAATGAAACTTGTGATACCAAAGAAAGCATCAAAATACAGTGATACTTTAACATGGAAATTCCATTTTTTTTCTCCAACTTGTATTGCATATATATATATATATATACACACATACATTTCTGTCATCTTTACTCTTACTGTCTTCTTAGTGTTCTAGATTATAAAATCAGAGATACGTCATTCAATTTGAAAGAATTATATCTTTATTGTTTATTTTTTCAGTTTTAATTTATTTATTTTTCTCTATGTGTATGAATGTACTGTCTGCATGTAGGTCTGTGCATTCATGTCGTGCAATGCCTCGGAGGTCAGAAGAGGGTCTTGGATTCCCCTGGAACAGGAGTTCCCCTGTAATTGGAGTTACAGATGGTTCTTAGCCACCATGTGGGTGCTGGGGATCGAACCCGTGTCCTCTGCAAGAGCAGTCGGTGCTCTTAACTGCTAGGCTATCTCTCCAGCCCCATCTTTATTGTTTAAAAACATTTTAGGGCCTTCCTAAATAGCCTGAAAGAAATATATACATATATATATTTAAAAACTCTTATGTACAATATTATTTTAGATAGATATGGATGCATGTTATTATAGGTAGACTAGTACTTCAACTAAAAGATAATCTAGAATATATTTAAAATACAAATTATAAGCTAAATTCAGTTCTGAAGACTTTCCTGAGCAATCGATTGCTAAAAAAAAAAAAAAACAGGTGTCTTGACTGGTTCATACCAAGACTCTTCTCCCAGAAGAATATGCATAAAATACTTTAGAAATTCAAATATTGCAAAAATAATACTCAGATTCCAACTTTCCAAATAAAAATAAACATATGAAATCTAGTTTTGGAGGTGAAGGCTTCCAGGTCAGTTCCATCTCAATTGCTCAAAGTCCTATATCAGAAGTATGCCTTGGGAAATTCCCTTCAAGTTTTGGCAGGCAATCAAGAGCTTTGGCAATAGCCTGAATCTCTTGAGATATCCTGATCAGCAACTCAAATATAAGGTTTCTCATGCCGCACACTGTGATTTTTGTTTTATAGCCTTCAGCTATACACATGCACTCACATTTTTATTACATGTATATTTTTCAGTAATAAATACTACATTCCCCTTTGTTTATTTAAACCAGCTAAGCATTATTTATCTCTTCTTCCTATACTCTTGAACAAGTTTGTGCAAAAAGGTAAGGCTTAATACAGAGAATAGTCAGTACCATGTATAGGGAGAGAGAGGAGTTGTTGAGTTAAAGGTTTGTTCAGGGGAGTAGCTTAGTAGAATTTGTACTGGAATAGTAGCTACAGCCAATACCAATAAGGTAATAAGGGCAGCCTCCTTTATAAATATATTGCGTGTTATAGCTCATTTAAACCTCACAGCTACATTGTGAAAGAGTAAGTTTTATTGTCTGTTTTATTAATTGAGAGAAACAGAAGGAAATGAATTGTGAGACCCATAGATACACCCTGAGCATGTGCAGTTGCCCAGAATCTATGCCCCTGAGACACATCTTCTGTTTCCTACTCTCCAGCAGTTTTCTTTGCTGTTTTCTTTCATTGAGAGATTCAGTCTTGTTTTAATCGTGAGGTTTGACTGATTTACTTATCTTGTATTTCTGATAGCAAGACAACCAATTATTTCCCTTGATTAATTTTTGTAAGTCATTCCTTAAGTTATTGTAATGTTTATTTTTCATCATATTTTTTCCAGAATGATTTAATTAGGCAAGAATTTGAATTCTTAAAATCTGTTAGCTACTCTTGATTCTCATTTGATAATTCTCTGTGTTATATATTCCATCTACACAGAATGGGGAAAACAAGAATGGAAGCAACCCAGGAAAGGACAAAATTTAAGGAGGCTCTCAATATCTGGTGCCAAACTTACACTTCCATAACCTTGAAAGTGAATACTTCCTTAAATTTAGTCTCCTGGGACTTTTTTTTCTTGCCTCTCACCCTAGACCCTGGCCTGTCCTAAGACATATTGTAATTTAAACTTTTCAATATATGTCATAGTATAGAATATATAGTTATTTCAGGTGAAGAAATGGACAATTTAAAGAAATTTTAGAAGCATCCTGGGGTAATTACTGAAAAGTGGCATTACTAGAAATCAAGCCTTTCAATAATTTGGTAATTGTGGATCCAACTTTATTAATCATCTACTAGGGATGTTGACACAAAGAATTTCTATTAATTCATGTCCCATGGATCAGACTATTTGAGAATTGAGCACAAACTGCTATCACAATGAATGCAGAACACTAAAGGACTTCTCAGAGTGCCACTTATTCTTTGAGTTTGTCCTGTATATGTGTCTAAACTACTTCTGATATACTTTTTATCCTTGGTCCCAAAGAACATTGCCCTTGTGTCCTTTGGTTGTTCAAATACTCCTACTCAAGCCATTCTGCTGGGATCTGACACTTTTGAAATCTAAATTACACATTCAGATTAAACTTGAATCCTCTAAGGTGGGGGTAAAATAAAGTAATCTTATTAAATTATTTACCTCCTAGATATGAGCTTATTTGTAAAATTAGCCCATTAAAACCTCAACAGTTGTCTATCTGAATGTATCGTTTAGAAGTTATTTTGTGGATTACTTCACAAGGTTTTATGGCAAGAAATGGTCCTCAAAATAAACTTCATGGGGCTAGAGAGAAGGCTCAATGGTTAAGAGTTACTGTGCAATCATGAGGACTAGAATTCAGATCCAGGCACCAACATAACAAACCAGCATTCCTACACAGGCCTATAACCCCAGCTCTACTGCGTTGGGCGTGTGTTGTGTTGAGGGAAGAGCAAAGGTAGGGCGACTCCGGGCTTGCTGGATTCCAGTTCAAGGTCCAGTTCTGGAAAAGACCCTACCAGAAAGGAATAAGACAATCCTCGTTTGCTTTCTATTGCTGTGATAAACGCCATGACCCAAAGCAATTTTTGCTGGAAAAAAGATCACTACATTTTACAGCATATCATCCATCACTCAGGGAAACCAAGACAAGAAGTGAAGGCGGAACTCCGGAGGCAGGAACTGAAGCAGAGACGGTAGAGAAATGCTGCTCACTGGCTTGAGTCCCTAGCTTGTTCAGTTAGCTGTTTTATATAGCCAAGCCCCACCAGCCTAGGGATGGCACCTCGCACCGTGAGCTGGGCCCTCCTATACCAAATAGCAAGCAGGATAATGCCCCATAGATATTTCCACAAGCCTACCTAATGGAAGTAATTCTTCACTTGTGATTCCCTTTTGCCAGACGATTGTAGTTAATTTCAAATTGAAAAAAAAACAAAACTAATCAGCACAAGGACAGAGCATGAGAGAGGTGGACACTCAGCACCCACTCTGACTTCTGCACATGTGTACAGATAGGTGCGCCCACCTGCACATGCATATGTCCATCCACTTACGCTCTCATACACTCTTGTCCACACATACAAAACAAAAATAAATCAAACCAGCAGAGCTTCGAAACAAAGGTGAACAGCTAGCATGTTACTTCTGAAAGTTTGGCAATTATAAACTCTTAAGTTGCCTTGGAATTATACTTGTTTTTTAAAATAAAGACAAAAATAAAGCCAGAGCTTATGAATATTATCTATTGCAGTATATTTTACATACTTTTCATCACAGGCTTTAAAAACAACCCTTAGAGGGTCTGAAGAGATTGCTCAGTGGTTAACAGCACTGCTGTTCTTGCAGAAGACCCAGGTTTGAATCCCAGCACCCACATGGCAGCTAACAAATATCTATAACTCCAGTTTCAGGGGACATACTCTCCTGTCCTCCATGGGCATTGCACAACACAGATACACTTACATACATGCAGGCAGTACACATGAACACATAAAATATTAAATAGATAACCTGAAGAAAAGATTGAACACATTTATGTTCCAGTATGAAATTAAACTGTTCAAGACATTATTTGGAATCAGGATGAAAAGAGAAACTTCAGAAATCAGTGTTGATGAGAGCTTTAATGAACTGGATGGTGTCTGTTTTATAAATATCTACAGTTTTATTTTGTAGTAAAATTTTAGTTGTGCTGGGGCTGGAGAGATAGCCTAGCAGTTAAGAGCATCGACTGCTCTTGCAGAGGACCTGGGTTCGATCCCCAGCACCCACATGGCTGCTAAGAACCGTCTGTAACTCCAATTCCAGGAGAACTCCAGTTCCAGGGGAATCCGACACCCTCTTCTGACCTCCATGGCATTGCACAACACGGGTGCACAGACCTACATGCAGACAGTACATTCATACACATACAAAAATAAATAAAATAAAAAAAATTTAGTTGTACTAAAACTTTTATACTGTCAAAGAATGAGAATTCTAATGTATACAATGCCTTATCTCTGTAACTTTTCAATTTATTGATAATTATGACTCTTAACTGTGTAACTCTTTGTTATGGGAATATATGTGTGTGGATATCATATACATAATATACATATGTGAATAATATATGATGCTCATATATATCATTTATGTGAGACATCATCATGTGTCAAATCATGCCAGCACTTTATTTTCCACATAGCTCTTTCTAAAATTATAATAAAGTTTATTATTCATAATACAAAAGAAGTCAAACAGTGTTAGGTAAAGGGCAGAAAATTCCAGAGTGAATTATAATGCTGAATTGCTATATTTGGGCATCACCTTCCTGCTTCAAATTATTTGAAACTGGACCCCTTTCAAAATAAGTAACTAGTAATACATAGGATATAAATTTCATTTCTGTGCTTGGGCAAACTTGCAGTCAGTGTTCATAAAGACTTCTCAGCAAGCTGGGCACAGTAGAGTGTTCCTTTAATCTCACCACTTGGGAGGCAGAAGCAGGCAGATCTCTTGAGAATTTGAGGCCAGTCTAGTCTCCATAGCAAGCTCCATGTCAGTTGTGACTTCAGGGAGACACCCTGAAACCACCTCCTCCTCCCAAATTTTTAAGATCCTATAAAAATAGTGAAATTTTATGTGGTTTTCAATGAAAAGTATCTTAAATAATATTCATGGTCCTTGAGTTAGCAAATGGATTTTAGATTAAAATTATTAATTATGGGACTGGAGAGATGGCTAGCTAATAAGAGCAATGGTTGCTCTTGCAGAGGACCCAGATTTGATTCCCAGCACCCACAAGGCAGCTAACAACTGTCCATATCTCCAATTCCAGGAGATCTGGCACCCTCTTCTGACCTCTGTTGGCACTGCATGACAGGCGGGCATTTACATATATGCAGGCAATATACTCATACAAATAATCTAAAAATAATAAACAAATATTTAAAATAAATGTATTGATTATATGGAATTTGGAACTGAAACCAAGGATTCTGTTATTTAAAACAAAAAAAACAAGATAAGGCTTCCTAATAGACTAGTACATACTTGAAAGTAAAGCATATGATAATGGTTTCTTAATTACCTTTCTGTTGCTGTGACAGAATACCTTGGCAAAAGCAAATTAAGAGAAAAAGAATTTCTTTTTTTTCCCCTACAAATCCAAAGGGATACAGTTCTTCTCGCTGGGAAAGATACAGCAGAAGCTAGGGAAGGTGTTGCTGGTGCAAGACATTGTATCCATGTTGTATCCACACTCAGGAAGCAGAATAGTCAAAGTAGGGAGGTGCTATAAAGCCTCAAGGCCTGCTTCCAGTGACTCGGTTCCTCTAACGGTGTATCAGCAAAGGATTCCACAACTTCCCCCAAACACCAAGCTGGGGACCAATTGTTCAAACACCTGAGCCCATGGGAGACATTTCATATTCAAATCAAAACACTGGTGAAGAATAAGGACATGTATGTTCTGGATTTGACCATACTTATTGAGGCTTAGATAGTTCTAACTCCCTATGTAGACAGACTGCCCTTGATCTCACAGAGATATGCCTACCTCTGCCTTCCAAGTACTCCACCACATCCAGTAGGAGATGTATTTTTTGTTAAAACAAAAATAATGTTTCAGTAGGAGATAGGAGTGACTGGATTACAAAACCATCTTGAAAAGGCTGATGCTTATTTCTGGTTTCCAGAAAGGTGTTGATAATGTTTACAGCTTTGTTCTGACTCACTTTATTCTTTCCAAGAAGATTGATGAGTCAAAATTATATGAGTCAAATTTCAAATTAAAGAAAAAGGTTTGTTGTGTCATCATGTATGAAGAAAAAAGTAGTTACATTATTTTAAATTATTTTTTTCATTATTTCAAAATTGGATATATAGCCACATCATTTTGAATGCAAAGCTCGATACTGCCCTTTGTTTGATTAATAATCAAAGAACTACTTCAATACCCCCCCCCAATGAACATCCAGCATACATCTGTCTAGTTAATCCTTTGAGCTCAAAGAAAAGGGGACTATGGGCAGTTGAATCATGGTGTCTACCATGGACACCACGTAGAGGAAGGGCACTGTGATATATTGAGATGCTGTTGACTGATGGGTGCCACATTTCTCTACCTCTCTCCCTCCCGGGACTCCACTTCTCTTGGAACTACTCTCTAGCCTTCAGGCAATGTTTGGGTGACGCATGAAGAAATGGAAAATCTTGCCGCTCCAGCAAAAACGGTCAGTCTTTACAGCTTTGTTTAATTGGAACAAAAGTTATTTTCCTGTTACTTAGAAGAAAAAAAATGAACAAATTTATTATAGACCAGAGAAATGAGGTGTGTTTACAGAGAGAGAAGCAAAGATATTTAATCATTTTGTTATATTGTTATAGTTTTAGTTACTGCTGTTTTGACATTTTTATATAAAGCAGTGTTAGATTGCTATGTGATTGTTATCCTAAAACTGTGTAAGTTTAGAATATGCAAACAGAAATCAATAATTTAGTAAAAGTTATGATCCATTTTGAAATACTGGAATGATTTGATAATCAGTACTTCTTAACACTAAGCATAGTTACAGTATCATATGCTACTAAATAAAACTAAGCCTGCTGTAGAAAATATAATTATGTAGCTTCTTAGGCTTTGCAAACTCGCAAGCAGAATTTGACCAAAAAAAAAAAAAAAAAACAAATTAAGTGTTGTGTTTATTTGGTATTGGTATTCAAAGCACAGTTTTAAGTTACTACCTGAGGAATCTAATCATGAGCTTTAAAAATGTGATGTTAGGCATAGCTATGCTATTTTTTTCATGTGAAGCAGCAAAGTTGCTCATAACGTATATTTTAACTTTTGGGACTCCCATTTGAAGTACTTATTTTTTTGTCTTTTCATACTTTTGCCAGGCTTGAGAGATGGAGCTCAGTCTTTAAAAGCACTGATTACTCTTGCAGAGGGCCAGGATTCCGTTCTCAGCAGTTATATGTCAGCTGACAACTATCTGTAATTCCAGTTCCAATGGAATTAATGCTCTCTTTTGACCTCTGTAGGGATTTCACAACACAAGCATACTTATATACATTCAGGCAACATACTCATATACATATAATGAAAATATTAAAGTACTTTTACTTTTATTGTTACTTTAAAAATTACATAGATTTTAATGGCATTGAAAGTCATGCAGTGGCTGGAGAGATGGATCAGCAGTTAAGTTTTTGCCTAGGACTTTGTTTAGTTCCCAGCACCCACTTGAAGCTAACAGTTCCAGGGCATCTGATGACCTCTTCTGGCCTTCATGGCCATTGTATGACACACATTCACTTATATGCAAGCAAAACACTCACACATTTTTAAAATCACTTTGAAAAATGACAAGTACTTGGGAGGCAGAGGCAGGGGATCTCTGTGAGTCTAAGGCCAGCCTGGTCTACACTGGGAATTCCAGACCACCTGGGGCTACAGGGAAATACTGTCTCAAAAAGGACCACCCACCAAAAACACATGCAAGTGACATACTGATTTCATTTTTAGTTGAGTGATTGGCCTTTTGGTTTGGTAGGCTATTGTTGATTTGTATTTGATTCTGCAAAGTTTTGATAGAAAGACACTGTTACCACTTTTATTTTTTTAACTTACTTTCTGTAACATTTCTCTATCATATAAAGAAGGTACATGTGATCATTAAATTGAAGATTTCCATTTAAATGGTTTTAAGATGTTTTCCCCAAATTCATGAAAATCCCATATGTTTTATATATCTATTTATTTCAATTATAATTTAAAACTATGCTGTGTGCTCTTCATCTGGGAAATCAAATGGTAAGAATCTGCATATCTGTCTGCCTATGTCATGATCATTAACATTTTATATTAAAGTCGTGCTTCTGGTGGAATCATTTTTAAAAGACTCCTTTAAAATTAACTTGTGTTTACCTGCTTTATTAATCATTTCCTGCTGCTAACACAGAAAGAATCTGAGGAAGGAAGCTGGGCTCAGGTAGGAAATTCATGTACTTTAAGACATAGTGTGCTATTAGGAAACTATTCTAAGTCATGATATTTGAAATATTATCATTTACTTTAGTAATTACGGTGCTACACACATATATACTTAAATAAGCATTATTTCTAATATTACGTGTGTCTTTTAAAAACTGTGTTTTGCATATAAGCTGGTTATTACTTCATAATTGATACATATAATAATAGTTTTTTCTTCCTTGAAAGATTAATATATAACTTACATTTCTCTGAAATTCCCCTGTAATATATGTAATCAAGAATCATTCAGGTTGGATCTACTAGGGCATTTTACAAAGACTAATTTGGTGCCCCATATGCTTCAAGGTATCATGCAAAGTGTATGAGGACTTTACACACAGCAGTGACTGGTGTTTCCCCTGCAAATCAAGCCAGAGGAGAGTTCTGTCTTTTTAAGTTCGCTACAGATGACATTTATAGAAAATAAACCTTTGCCTACAATGAAAATGCGTATTGTCCCCATAATTTCTGCAAGTTAAATAACTGAGAGAATAAGCTGAGAAAATAAACTGTGGTAGCTGCATTAGGGTCTGTATCTATGCTTGCTATAGCATAAGGTTAGGATCAGTTTTGAAACTGATACTAATTTTATTGTTTTGGGAGGGATGCTATTTTTTACCTAGATTTTTGGTAAATTTACAAGTTAGAATTTTGAATTTTCAGTATGATAAGGAACTAGGTAGGCAACTCTCTAAAGTTAGAGTGACATTCCTTTAAAAATATGAGTTTAGGCTGATGTTTATACACTTTTCATCTGAACTCTTTAGAACACTATTTGGAAAGCTAAATCCATATTTTACAAAAAAAGAAGAAGAATCAGCTTATCTGTCTTGGTGTTTGATCACACCTATTTAAAAAGAGAGTCTAGCTGGGCGTGGTGGTGCAGGTCTTTAATTGCAGCACTTGGGAGGCAGAGGCAGGTGGATTTCTTTAAGTTTAAGGCCAGCCTTATTTACATTAGTGAGTTCCAGACCAGCTGGAGCTACACGGAGACCCTGTCTCAGAAATGCCAAAAAATAAATTAAAAAACCCAAAACTCAGAGTCTAAGTAGATCAATTTCTAGATAGATGAGTCTTTGTTTCTTTCTGTAGTTCTCTGTGGGACCCTGGATAGATGCCCTAGAAGGAAACGTAATGTTGACTTAAGCTTCAGCATTATGTCTTTCAACTCACTGGACTTTTTCTCTGCCTCCTAAGGTTTATATTTCACATCAGTGTTATGATGACACGGGAGCAGTAGCCACAGGAACATTAATAAGAGAGAAGCGGAGCACTTTATAAATAAAATAAGCTTACCAATACGGAAAGAACTCATAGTGGACCTCTAGCTATAATTATTTATTGCTAAGAAAAGACATATTTGGGCAAAATTTAATTCATTTTTAGAGTATAAAATAAAGTTAATTTTTTGGCAAGTACTCTGACAAACTATGCATAGTTCCATTGTGTGTCAACGTAAATAAAATATTTCAGGCTAAATATTTTCTCTGCTTTGTTTCCACATGTATTATAGTAATGAAATATTAGGTATAATAATGGTTAACATTCTCCAATTACCATCTTATTCTATTGGTTAAGAAACTTGACTGCTATAAAACAATTCCAGTGTCCGGTCTTTCTACAGACCCTGGCATATGGAGACATGAATCATGAGTGGATTGGAAATGAATGGCTTCCCAGCCTGGGGTTACCCCAGTACAGAAGTTACTTTATGGAATGCTTGGTTGATGCAAGAATGCTGGATCACCTCACAAAAAAAGATCTTCGTGTCCATTTAAAAATGGTGGATAGCTTCCATCGGTAGGTTTTGCACAAAGAATAATTCAAGTAAAACCATAAATAATATGCTGTTTATTAACACAAGAACAGATGTATAGGAAATATTTGCTGTTTATAAGGTCTGTGTTCATCAGCTTGCAAAGAAATGTGTTCAGGCAGGAAATTCCAATAGATTTAGATGTCATAATTAGAACTGTGAATTTATAGTATGATAAGGAACTAAGTAGGCAACTCTCTAAAATTAATAGAATAATATCTCATTTTTAAAAATGGGTTTAACAGTGATATAATAGCTTAGCTATAATGTAAAGCTATGTTTACTTTTAACTTAATTTACATGTATAAATTATTATAGTGCTTAATATTGTGATTTTTCTTTGGCTAGATATTTTTTAATTTATAATTTTAATGTAAAGTATATTTTTATTAGGAAATTACTCATGAATAATAACTGAGTATTCATAGTTTAAACACTACAAGTGTATGTGATTATACATTTTATACTGTAAGGACAGACTAGAAATATTTTGAGAATAAATTCTGTATGAGTTAATATTTTTGCTTATTTTATATCAGGCTTTTTTTTTTTTGGTCTTTGAGACAGGGTCCCCCTTTTAGTATCAGCTGGCTTGGAACTCGATATGTAGACCAGACTGGCCTTGAACTCACAGAGATCTGCCTACCTCTGCCTCCCAAGTGCTAGGATTAAAGGCAGGCACCACCATGCCTGGCTTTATATCAGTTTTTAAATAATAGTGGTTTTTGGGCCAGGCATGGTGGTGCACACCTTTAATCCTAGCACTTGGGAGGCAGAGGCAGGTGGATCTCTGTGAGTTCAAGGCCAGCCTGGTCTACAGAGTGAGTTCCAGGACAGCTGGGGCTACAGGGAGACCCTGTCTTGAAAAGACAAAATAATAATAATAATAATAATAATAATAATAATAATAATGGTGTTTTGCTCAAATGCTGTGAAGATACAGGGATAAAGGGAGGTATTTTAGTGTCTATCATCTAGCAGACTATAAAAGCCTTTGAATGAATGACACTATATCACAACACTGTGCTGTAGTCAAGCAGCTTTGCGCTCTAGATGCCAGAGCCTAAGATTAAAGTGCAGTCAGGTCTGGTGCTGCTGGAGTCTGAACTCTCTCTCTCTCTCTCTCTCTCTCTCTCTCTCTCTCTCTCTCTCTCTCCTCCTTTGGTTTTTCTTCTATCAATGTGCACTTCAACTCTCTTTGATTTTCTAAATTCTTTCCTCTTATAAGAACACCAATCAAATTAGATTAGAGTCCACCTTAATGATATAATTTGACTTAGTTACCTCTTTAAAGATCTCCTTTCTAAATGTCATCACATTCTGTGGTACTGGGAGTTAAACCTTTAACATATGGATTTGGAGGAGACATATTTCTGTCTACAACATCTCCCTTGAACAGATTCCAATTCCTTTTTCTTGGTTCTGAGATACCTGTGTCAACATTATTGCTATTAAAACATATAACTTAGAAATGCATCCAACATGTATGTAGTGTCTGCTGTATATGTCCAAATATTTGTCTATTGCTGAACATTGAGAAAATTAATGATAGTCAATGATCTTTACCCTTAAGCCTAGAAACCTTTTTTTTTTCCTTTTATACTCTTTTATAATGTGTATTTCTAATATTACTGTGTTTTCATTTCTTCTCTCTGGATATCTATCAATTTTCTTTACATACTTGCTCTTGAATCCATTTTCTAGTCCCTATGCCCTATATGCCACAAAATCGTTATTCCCTAAACAAACCAAAAATAACAACAAAAAAGTTATTTTGCTGTGTGCGGTGGCACACGCCTTTAGTCCTAGCACTTGGGAGGCAGAGGCAGACAGATCTTTGTGAGTTCAAGGCCAACCTGGTCTACAAAATGAGTTCTAGGACACCTGGGGCTACAGGGAGATCCTGTCTCAAAAAGACCAAAAAAAAAAAAAAAGTCATTTTATCATTCCTTATCTCTTTGAAAAATTTCCAAGAATATTCACCTGGATGTATTTTATACATAGAATACAAGGTTTTCTTTAAAGTATCTGCATTTTTCTTATATGATTGTATTCTTCCTTACTTCCTAGCCTGAATTTCAACTCTGGACATTGTGCATCAATAACACCACACACTTGAGATTTCATCTGCAGTACTGCAGTAAAATATATACTATCATTTCCTTTTCACCAATAACATATTTTTGCTGCCTAGTCTTCCACAGATCACTCAGTTTTCTACATTCCATGATACCCTTTCTACACAGTTTCATTCTTCTCTGACTTGCCCTCTTAGCCTCATTGTTGTTAGTTATTTGTTTTACATTTGGTACACTTCTTACTAGTTAACTTATTCCTGGTTTGTGCTATTGTTCCCATCATCCAAAGAAACGCTAACTTCCTTTTAAATTAATTTCTGTCTATAAAAGAGAGAAGACATTTTGTGTGAAAAAATAAAATATTAATTTGTCAGAATGAAATATAGAAATAGTCCAATGGAGGATAGACACATGCATGAATAACACTATGATTATTTTCAAGATTATGCTTTTTATTTTTCTATAAATAACTTTTTCTACTTTTTAGAAACATTTTATTCTCCAAAAAATTATAACATATTTCCTTTTGATACAAACGATGCCATTAAAAAGGTGATTTATGAATATGATTTCCTAACAATATGCATGCAGAGTTGACCATGCTTAATCACAGGATGTTTTTCCACCTGCTGAAGAAATTTAATGTATTTCCCCTTTCTGAAAACAGAACAAGTTTACAGTATGGAATTATGTGTTTAAAAAGACTGAATTATGATAGAAAAGAACTAGAGAGAAGACGCGAGGCAAGCCAACATGAGATAAAAGGTAACAGCACTTTCTTGATAACAAAGGCATTTTCTCTAGAGGTTTTCATTTCGCTGCTCATGAACCTAAGGTATTGTATGTTACAATTGGCATTCAACACGTTGTGCATTTTTTTATACCATTTCATGGCTGTTTTCCCCTAATTATATCAAAGAAAAAGATTGCCACACCATAAAGTAAATAACCTGTTGGGAATATGTTCTTGAGTTTTGAATATAGATTTATCTCTCTCAACCTATTGATTTTATGTCTTGCCTATGCTAAGGATGGTTCTCTGTAGATTGTTTTGTCAAATTTTTGAAGGAATATTTCCATTATTATTCAGAAGAACATGGTATTTTGGCTTACATATTTTGAATTTAATTTCAGAGCTCAGAAATTTTGTTTATTTAAAATAGTTATATACATTTTAATTAGGATTTTATTTTTTAAGTATTTCATTTATTATTTTTATTTCATGTGTGTGAGTGTATTTCTTGCATGTATGTAAGTGCATTCATGTCATGCAATGCCCATGGAGGTTAGAAGATGTCATTGGATTCCTTAGAACTGGAGTTAGGACTATTCTTGGCCAGATTATGGGTGCTGGGAATTGAACCCAGGTCCTCTGAAAGAACAGCCTGTGCTCTTAAACCCCAAGCCATATGTTCAGCCCCTTTAATAAGATTTTATATAGAAGTTCCATAAAGATTTTTCTCCCTGATAAGAGTAGTCTATTAAGCTTTAGCCCAGAACAGTATTGGGAACAAAACTAACTGCCACAATTTGTGTACAAAAAATAAATAAATAAATAAATAAATAAATAAATAAAATAAAATAAACCAAAAAAAAAAAAACCATTCTGTAGATTCTGCTGTGATTTTGGCATGTGGATTCCATTTGTTGTTTGTGATTCTGATATTAAACTCTACTTTTCCTTCATTGTGTTGAAGTCAGATTTTGTTTGTTTGTATTTCTGATTGGACATGAAAAGCTGGTTTGTCTACACTTCAGTCTCTTTTGATTTTATACTGGAGGAAACAGATAGCTCTAGTGAGTCTGCTCATTTGACTAAAGAGGTCAAAATGGCCCTAGCTGGTTAAGAACACTTCAGTAGCCTCAGATGAATAGTGTTAAGGTCCAAGGAGAGGAGATGGGACATGGATGTGCTGGTCCCTACTAGTTAGAAGGGAAGCCTAAGGCCTGCAGCAACGGGAGGGACTGCAGATGGTCCGAAAGCAGGAGGCTGGGCAGAGAATTTGGGAAGCTCATCCTGCAGATGTCTGGGCCCCTACTAGCTAGCAGTGAAGCCTGGCCCTGGGGCAGTGAGAGGGACTGCAGATGGCCCCAACGCAAGGGGATGCGCAAGGCGTGTTTGGGTTTGCATAATCTGAAGAAGCCAGCAGTCATACTGGAGTCAGGTTCTTAGCTGGAAGAAGCCTTATTAAACAGAACTAAATGTTTTTGAGGAAATTTCTAGATATTAAGTAACTTGTAAGTTATATTTCTTTTCAAAAAATTTATTTATTTATTTTATTTTTTTATTTATTTCTGTATGTGTATGAATGTACTGTCTGCATGCAAGTCTGTGCACCCGTGTCGTGCAACGCCGCGGAGGTCAGAAGAGGGTCTCGGATTCCCCTGGAACTGGAGCTCTCCTGGAATTGGAGCTTCAGACGGTCAAAGATGATTCTCGGCCGCCATGTGGGTGCTGGGAATCGAACCTGAGTTATATTTCTATTTTTCATGAACCACAAGTTAATACTTAAACTATTTCACCAAATTTTGATGGCTTGTCTATGTCACATTAAGCATTCAAAGTTAGTCATGACCCTACTTTAATATTAATTTCATTTGGGGCTTATTTTACATAGGGAAATTGCATATATTACATGTCTTTCCTTCTCTTCCTACATTACATTTTAGCACTGTTTTATTTTTATTTAAAATAATCCATCATAGCTTCCATTATATTCATTTGTGTCAACAACTTCATAAATTACTTTTTATATCCAGCAATGTTTGAAGAGTATATTACTTCTAGAAGGCTGTACTTGAATGCTTTCAAAAATGATTTCTTGATTATTTTTCTATATATGGCTCATTGAAGAGTAGATAGACACACAATGGTTTTCTTCTAACAGTTCATCTGGGTTGTTACTGAGAAGCAAGAGTCTTTTCCCTTTATCAAAACTGAGTTATTTGATTTTACTTTATTTTGGAGCTTAGGAAATTATAGGTTGTTTTCAGTGCATTGTTCATTGGCTGAATTAAAAGCTGAGAACTAATGGACCAAAGACAAACCAAAGAAAGGAAGTGTGTGTTTGACCTAACAAAAGATGTTTTGTCTCATGAATAGATTTTACCCACGGGATACCACTTTCTTGTATTCTTTCTGAAGGATTTTTTTTTTCCCAATTAAGTTTTATTATGCCTGCTCTCTCACTGCAGGAAATTCTTCCATACAGATAGACTTAAAAGAATTACCCATTTGGCATAGTACCAAAAGTCCTATTAGTTTGGGGCAATTGCTGGTTAAAGTAAAGCCCTAAGACAAACTACCCAAATTCACTGTGATTACATAAAAACAATTCCATATGACAAGTGGCTGTGAGATCATCAATAGCCTGTTTCCTACAATTGATTTGATGCCATTTATAGCAATAACTCCCAACAGCAACCAGCAGTCTCTGCTATTATGTGAAGTGGTAATTAACCTTGACCTTAGAAAACAGGTTTCTGAAGTGAGAAAAGTATCAAGAATGTACTAATATTTAATTTGTTGCTAAGAAACTGTTGACATTGATCTCCAGCTATTTATTGTTTAGGTCAAGAGGATTCCTACAAAGCATGAAAATCAGGGTGTAATTTTGATGGGAAACAAAGGATTCCTACAAAGCATGAAAATCAGGGTATAGTTTTGATATTTATTGGAAGGGATCTGATTTATATTTAAAAGGCTAAAGGCTAGGAGATTTTATTTTATTATTTTATTTCATTTTATATTCTATTTTTGAGACAGGTCTCCCTGTAGTTCCAGCTAGCTTGGAACTCACTCTGTAGTCCAGGCTGACCTCAATCTCATAGTCGTCTGACTGCCTCTGTGTCCTGAGTTCTGGAATTAAAGGCATACACCACTATGTCCAGCCCTTTATTTTATTATTCTTAACTATGGTTATGGTGGAAATTATTCTTAACTATGGGTATGATGGAAATTTTTTTTGATATATATATATATATATAATATATATATAATTGCAGAGAAAATATGACAAGGCAATATACCTCAGACTATGAAACAGAAACACTTGTCTAAAAAATGCAAATATACAAATCTTGAAAAGCTGGACTTGTTTTTTTTTTTTCATTTTTGATAAAAATCTTATCCCATTACTCAAAAAGTATTCTGCATTTAGTAAAAGCAGGTGAACTACTGATGTTACCCATTTGCTTGCCCCGTGCAAGTAATCAGTGCTTAGAAATCTGAAGGTAGGTCCATTAATATTAAAAGCAGAATCAATACATTTTCAGGAAAACAGAACCTGAGAGAAAGCTGAAATGTGAAAAAAATATTAGAATGATACATTTAGGAAGAAGAAATTATGAAAATAATATAAATTAAAGGATGGAAGAAAACTGAAAGTATACATAGGTAAAATTACTATTACTACTGTCAGTAATGTATACAGTGTTTACATTTTTACATAGAGTCAAAACATATAACAGCCAGAATACTAAAAACAGGTGAGAGGAGCAAATGAAAGTAAGTTATTTGAAGGTCTTTAGATCATCTGTGAAATTATTTAAGGGCCAAGAATGCATATTCTAAGCTTTAAATACGACTTAAAGCAGAATAATATAAAGTATAAGAATGTAACAGAGAAAAAATAAAATTTGAAAGAAAACATAATGATACAGATATGAACGCACAGGGGTTATGATAGAATATACAAGGCCTGTACAAACCCAGTCCAGATTGGGGAGGGGGGCAGCCCTCCCTGAGGTTGACCAGACTCCAAGGGATGGATCTACACCCAAGAACATTTAAAAAACAGATTAGACTTGATAAGCAAGTTGCCAGAGATTACACCCCAAGTCTGATGCTTTTGTGATGAGCAACATACTGGAGAGCACAGTGTTGTAAGCAGGCAAATACACTGAGCACATTTTGCTGTCTTTCCATCTATTTGCAATGTGTGCACAGTGTCTTTCTCTGGCTGTTAAGTTACTCGTTCTTAACAGAACTCTGCTTTATTGATTGAACTTTTAAAAAAAAATGTCAAAGGCATTTTTAGTCCTTAGCTTGACTGCCAGCATTATGGTATAAGAGCAAGTGTTCTCTATGTAAGCTACAGTCTCCTCCTTCTTTGGAGAGGATTCCCAGGATGGTAACAGTGATGGGGGAGGCTGTAAAATACTAATTTTAAACATGGAAAAAAAACTTGTGGTTTGAGTGAGTACTTGAGTTTTTGATTAACAGATTATTGGAAAAATAATGAGTTGATATTACCAAAGTAAGAATCAATGTGTTTTCTGTATTATTGTTTTACTTATAAGTTCAGATGAAAATAATTATCTGTATGCATCATTTAAAAACCAGTTAATAAAAACTTCAAATGAGGAACAGTGTTAGAACCATTTAAATTTCTCTTTCATCTGTGTGTGTATGTGTGTGAGAGAGAGAGAGAGAGAGAGATACAAAAATACAAATGTCTCCATCTGGTGGTGAAAACATTGAACTATAGACAGATCCCAAGAGCTCTTGTAGAAAAGCATGAAACTCTATTGTTCACTGTGATGGAAGTGCTGTCTTTTTAGTAATAATGAGAATTCTAGAAATGACAACTTCTTATTATATTTAGAATACAAAAGTTTAATTACTAGAACAGCATGTTCATGTAACTGAAAGGAGCCACAAGTCCTTAGAAGTAGATAAATCAGCCTAAAAGTGACTTGCTCAAAGTTCATTTCAGCTAGTAGGTCTGTTGATTATACTGTGAATTGACATGACATGACACATCTCTTTTCCTAGATGTTTTGGTGTGGAGCAATGATAGAGTTATTCGATGGATACAAGCAATTGGACTTCGGGAATATGCAAATAATATTCTTGAGAGTGGTGTGCATGGCTCACTTATAGCCCTGGATGAGAACTTCGACTATAGCAGCTTAGCTTTATTATTACAGATCCCAACACAGAACACCCAGGCAAGACTCTTCATGCTGTACTTTATTAGATCTACTTTTATATAATAGCAGAAGAAGCATTTAGAAAAAAAAAGAGGGCTGTGAAATTATTCTTATTATTATTAAGTTTATCTTAACTGGCACATCTAAATATAAAAATAATACATGTTAATGGGGCAATCTTTCTCTATATCAATATGTATGAATCTAGTAATTTTAAAATCAGGTTAGTCATATAATTATTTTCTTTAACATTTATTTTTGTATTTATTTATTTTATGTGTATGAATATTTTGCCTACTTGTATGTAAGTGCACCTGAGTTGTACAAAGCCTGCAGAAGCCAGAAAAGGGCACTGGATCCCCATGTGTGTGCTTAGAATTGAACCTGAATCCTCTAGAAAAGCAGTGGTGCTTTTAACTGCTGAGCCATCTCTCCAGCTACAAACATTTGTTATTTTTATGGTGAAAACACTTCAAATAAAAAGCTGAGTGTGGTGGCACATGCCTTAAAAATCTAGCACTGCAGAGGGCAAAAGCAGATCCCTAAGAGCTCAAGGCCAGCCTTGTCTACATAGGGAGTTCCTGGCCAGTCTGGACTACATAGTGAAACTTTATTTGAAAACAAAAATTAAAATATGTCTTCTAGATTTATGTATGCAAAGTACATTATGGTTACATGCAGTCATGGGAACTCCGTGCTCCTATCTAACTTTCTGCCCACGGGTAATCCTTTCTTCCACTATCTACTCTCTACTGCATTAAGCATAATTCCATACTCTATGAGTTTAGACTCCACATTTGTGTAAGATCATGGCTACTTGCCTTGATGTCCCTGGCCTATTTCATTTAACATATCCATGGTTCTTTATGAACGCCAGCTTATTCCTTGATTTCTTCACTGGGTTTTTTTTTTTTCCCTTTGGTCTTTTCGAGACAGGGTCTCCCTGTAGCCACAGCTGTCCTGGAACTCACTCTGTAGACCAGGCTGGCCTTGAAATCACAAAGATCCACCTGCCCCTGCCTCTGCCTCACAAGTGCTAGGATTAAAAGTGTGCACCACCATGCCCGGCTTTTCAATGGGGTTTTATTTTATTTTATTTTTATTTATTTTTGTCTTTTTGAGACAGGGTCTCCCTGTAGACCCAACTGTCCTGGAACTCACTCTGTAGACCAGGCTGGCCTTGAACTCACAAAGATCCACCTGCCCCTGCCTCTGCCTCCCAAGTGCTAGGATTAAATGTGTGCACCACCACGCCTGGCTTTTCAATGGGGTTTTAATTTCAAGCTATGACACTGCTATCCAAACACAGTCCTCATATTACACAAGAAGAGATTTAGAGGTTATGTGACATAACCTCCTAACTGAATGTCAGATATTCCCTAAACGATATCTCTGACTGATGTGATGCCCATTGTTCTCTGGCTCTCTAAGAGTCAGTCTCTTCTATTTATGTATCTGACTTATACTGAAATTTCACTGAGTATGCTAGTGACTCCCTAATCTGAATATTATTGATTCAGCACAGTACCATGCAAATTAAATACTACCAACCTACAACACAGTCCCAAGAAATCACTATTAAGAGTTAGAGCACAAGAATCCTTACATGTGGAAGGAATAAGCTGGGATAGTGTTAGAGGCCTATAATTCCATGACTCAGGAGGCAGAGATATGGGTACCAATCCAGGATAATGTGCTCCAGACCAGCTTCAGGATAATGGTGAAATTTTGTCTTGAAAAATAAAATAAAAACAGGATGATTGAAGTCTAACGTTTACCTAAATGGTTATTATCAGCCATGTTTTTAAACTACCGGTAAAGCTCTGATAGGAAAAATCTATTTCAAGCTTATTTTGTTCTTATTATTTTAAAGTTTATATAAATATCCAATTAGAATAAAGTAAGAATGAAGTCAACATCTCTTGACCTCAGTATAGAAAAGAAAGCCTAGAAAAACTGTAAGAGATTCCTATAACCAAAACATGTTTTATATTGCGGCTGCAGTTAAAAGTGTTATGATTTTTGAATAAAATGTGATTTTGGAGATGGTAACTGAGACTTGATATCAACAGGCGAGACAGATTCTTGAAAGGGAATACAATAACCTTTTGGCCCTGGGAACTGAAAGGCGACTGGATGAGGTAAGTTCTTACCTCCCATTTCAAATCATCTTAGAGCTTATAGAAAACATGAAGGAAAGTCCTTGCTTCTAAGGACTAGTATTTAGAGATAAATAAGTTCTATGTGTAGGATCTAGAATTTACTCCACAACTGTTTTTTAATATTATATTACTTATTTGTTTTGGGGAAAAATCTTTAATATTTATAATGTTATCATTTGGGCACTTATTATGACATTGCCATGAACTAGAAAAATGTCAAGAAACATTTTTTTAAAACTATAAGCAATTAAAATCCTAATATTAATAGGTTCAGTTTAAATAAGGAATATGCTTATTTCTTAAATATCATTATATATTACTCATAAAATTCAGATTAAAATGAAGAGAAAATTTGCTTTCAATAAATTGGCAACTTTTCGCTATTTTAGACAGAGATATTTACTTTCTTTAAAAAGTGGTAGCACTGGGCTGGAGAGATGGCCTAGCAGTTGGGAGTGCCGACAGCTCTTGCAGAGGACCCGGGTTTGATCCCCAGCACCCACATGGCGGCCGAGAGCCGTCTGAGACTCCAATTCCAGGAGAACTCCAGTTCCAGGGGAATCCGACACCCTCTTCTGACCTCCGCGGCATTGCACGACACGGGTGCACAGACTTGCATGCAGACAGTACATTCATACACATACAGAAATAAAATTAATTTTAAAAAAGTGGTAGCACCTTAATCATAGGATGTGAAAGCTTTATTGAGCTTAAGAAGAATACCCTACCTTGCACTGGAGAGATGGCTCAGCAGTTAAGAGCACTGACCCACTGACTGCTCTTGCAGAGGACCCAGGTTAGATTCCCAGCACCCACATATAGGCTAAGAACCATCTTTAAGCTGGGCGTGGTGGTGCACGCCTTTAATCCTAGCACTCTGGAGGCAGAGGCAGGCAGATCTCTGTTCAAGGCCAGCCTGGTCTACAGAGTGAGTTCCAGGCCAGCTGGGGCTATAGGGACACCCTGTCTCAAAAAAGACCCCCCCCACCAATAAAGAATACCCTACCATTACAAATAGATCTAAGTCATTTGGAAAACAATGAACATGTAAGACTGTGAAGTGAATAAATACAAAAGAGATTTGCTGCTGGGGCTGCAGTTAAGAGGACTGGCTGCTCTTGCAACACCGGAATGGCAGCTAACAGCCATCTCTAACTCCAGTTCTACAGGATTCAACACCCTCTTCTGACCTGCACAGGCTCTACACCACTTGGGTGCACCTACTTACGTGCAAGCAATACATGAATATATATAGCAGATCTGCAAGTTCTGTGAATTAATAGACACTGTAAGATTGTCTTTTTGTGCATGCTGGGAATGGAACCCAAGCCCTCTTCAAGAACATTCAGTGTTCTTATCTCCTGAACTATCTCTCTAGTTCCTGTTTTGTTTTTGTTTGTTTGTTTGTTTGTTTTTTCTGTTGTGTCTGTTGTTTTTTTCAGTAAGATCCTTGTTAAAGAAGAATTAAGAGAGAGTACAAGCATGAAGACCTGAATTTGAATTTGTACTATCTATGTTCAGTGTCTGATAAGGCAATACATTCCTGTAAGCCCAATACTGGGAAACATAAGCACAACATGTTGTTGATTCTTATAGCTGCTAGCCAGTTAGCCTATTCGAAGTAGTAATCCTGAAGTTTAGTGAGAGACCCTTTCTCAAAATATCATGTAGAGAATGACTGATGAAAGTCCTGTCTGGATGTAGGTTTGTGCACCTGTGTCTTGCAATGCTGAGGAGGTCAGAAGAGGGTGTCAGATTTCCCTGGAACTAGAGTTAAAGATGGTGGGTGGGTGCTGGGAATCGAACCCAGGTCCTCTGCAAGAACAGTGGGCGCTCTTAATCACTGAGAATCTGTCTAGCCCCAAGAGTAGATATTTCTTAACTTTAAGCATTATTACTGAATATAAAGGGAATTTAGGTAATGATAATAGGGAGTTTAAACTAGTGTGTATGTAGTAATATAAAAATTGTTTTATTTTTAGACTGATTTTAAGTATTAACAACCTATACATTGCTATTCGTACAGAACAATGACAATTTGAAATGAATAGTGTCAGTTATTACTCTACATATGTGTGCAAGGAAGACCATCAAATAGAGACCAGAAAATGGAGGTCTCTCATCTTCCACATGCTTGGCCCAGGAGTAGCAAGCTGCTAGTTAGGGGACGCAACACCCTATTCCACTGCCCTGTGCCCTGAACCTTTGACTAGGTCTTGGTTTTAATCAACAGGGACTGCCCTTTATTGTATTATCCTAGCTTACATGGCCCCTATTTGCATACAGAAAGTATACAACTAGAAATTACATGAACAATGGCTCACAATAACCTCCCAATACTGTACTCTGGCCAATTTGTACTTCGTGCCTTTGTAAGTTACAAATTACATGACAGGAAACTGCAACAAAGAAAGGCACACTAACTTCAGAAGTATCTGTCCCTGGAGATTCATATCACAGTGTCCTGTATTCTACGTAGTGCTCAAATTCTTGCTCAGACTATTGCCCTTTTAGAATATACTCAGAAAAACTATCCTTCTGAGTCTAGTCTCATGGATGAATTTATTCACTGCCTGACATGCAAAGAATAACCTTAATTAAATGACAAATTACATGTTTCCGTTTACTCATTCAGAGGAAAATAATTGCATTTGAACAGGTACTTTGTGTGTACAGAAAGAGAAAAGAGGTTATTGCATTAAGGCATAACAGAATTAATGACAAGAATTATATTATTAGCCAGAGTTACATTTTGCTTTTGGCAATGCATTTCTTAATGCACATGAATTAATTGAAAAGGTACTGTGCAGGCGGCAAAGGTTTTGCAACAAATTTTCAGTTAATTTTGAATCACCCAGAATCTAACAAATCACAAGTTTAACATTTCTTATTCACGTTATAGTCCATCACACACCCCATCAACCAGGCTGCTTCAAATATAGATTTTGCTCAACATCTGTTTTTCATATACATTAAAGTGATGATTTTGTGTATATGAGTCAAATGCAGTCAATGTAACAAGTGATTCAATTAGGTATTTCATCTCAAAGCTTCAAACCAGTTAGCATGAAGTGCAACAAAATAAATTTAGTGATTCATTTGGGTAAGAAAAAAAAAACACTTGGGGATTTAATGTATTCAAAGATGTTTACAGCTGATAAACTTCACAATTTAAATTATGATAAACTTTTATTTTTTAAAAAACGTTTCTCACACCTACCATCTCATTTTGGAATCAAAAGAAGGTTCAAGATGAATCCAAACATAGCACTTCTCTACTTGACAGACTGAATGTAAATAAGCTATGCTACAAGCTTCTCAGCACACAGATTTGTGAACCTGGAGTAGCTTATTTGTTTTCATGACATCAAATTCTAAATGTACTGGCAGAGTGATGACAAGAATTTCAGGCGTGGCTCAACCTGGAGAAGGCAGTTTCCTCCTCGTGAAGTGCACGGGATCAGCATGATGCCTGGCTCCTCAGAAACATTACCAGCTGGATTCAGGTTAACTACAACATCTGGGCAGTCAAGGAAAATGACCACAGATGGTACAGTAGTTTTACATGTCTGCTTATGAAGTAAAAAGCTTGTTTAGCCAAAGCTATATAATTCTCTGACCTTGCATAGCTTTCTGGAATTGATTCATTTCTTGAGTTGGTTTGCTCTGCTTGGAATTTACTTTGCTTTTAAGAAAAGCAGACTCTTTTGTAAACTGCCAATGCATGGAAGCTTGTCACTTTATTCACATCTTTAAAATGATTTACAGCATCTGAAAAAGAAGGTTCACTAATTAATGTCCACATCTAGGAATAACCATACATCTGCATGATTTGTGTTTCTTTACTCTTCTATTCCGAAATAAACAACCTAAGATGAAAATTGGATTGGAACTAAAACGCCCTCTTAAATGGAGAGTCACTGTACTGGCACTTGATATGTTGTAGGGCACCATTCAAATTTAGATTCATCAGATGTTTCTGTCTCTGCCTTGGTCAGAGAGCCTTAAGTAAACAAGTAGAACCATGAAAAGAGAATTCAATAAACACAAAACCAACAGTGATTTCCCAATTACATCTCCTTCTGTGGACATTAGACTTGTGATACGCACTTCATAAAAGAAAAAGTCATTCTGGAGAGAAAGCTTTGAAAAAATAATCACAAATTTATTTATGCTTGGAAAACATTAAAGAAAAGCTGTCCTACTCTTGTTATTAAAGTAATCACCAAAATCATTATTTCCTTGCAAGGTCATAGCTCTTGTGGCTTCTAAAACTAGTTGCAGCATAAACTGATCTTTTATCCTCATTTCTGATAGCTCGTTATTATTTTGCAACATGTTAGTAAAGTTCATGAGTAATTTAACATGATTAAAATTAGTAGAGAAGTTTGTCAATGCCCTGAGGATAAGCACACAATCCATAATTCTGTTATCTGAGCTTAATCTTCAGAGCAAAAGCGGGAACACCCTGGGGGGCTGCTCTTGTTACCGATTTTATCTAGGCAGGGATACACAGCAACTGGAGAGCTGAGCTGAATTACACTGGGATAAATTTTCATTAATTACCGGGTCTACAGAAGAGGAACGTGAGTGGCATATGTCTGAAAGAAAGTCTACAAATATGCGAAGGATCCCTTTATGCAGAGAAGTTCAGTCTCTCTTATCTATCTGAGCACCTCTAAAGCCATTTTCTCCGTTTGCAGTTGCTTCATCAAGACTGCAGAGGTTAGACAACTCCACTGTTCGCACATACTCATGTTGACAAGCCACTCAAAGGAGGCAGCACTGACCTGCTGTGAGTAGTTTCCCTTTGGCTGACCAACAGCAAACCAACAAAAAGATGGAACTTACAGAGACTAGTCAATATATCTTACTATCTTACGCCCTTTGGTATGGCCTAGCAGTACAGAGATGTGATCACCCCTTTGAACTATAGAGGGAGGAGAGGAATCTTAACAATCTTCACCTGTCTACTGTTACTTAAGGACTGTTGAAGGTCTGCCACTCGGTTACTCTACAAAAATGAGTAGTTAAGCTTGTTATTTAAAAATTTTCGATAGCATTTCATATGACTGCTGTGGAGTTTTATCAGTAAGCATCTAGCACTTTGGAAAAGCCATAGATTTTAAGGGTTTGTCTTATAAATAATTAAAAATAGTCCAATAAGGATTGAAGCAGTTCACAGTCAAAATAGTGCCAGAGACAGGAAATTGACTTAGATATGAATTCATAATAAAAACAAAGATAGAAACTAATAATGCTGAATTTTCAGGGTGTCATTTTCCATCATTATGATTGGTATTTGTTAAAAACAAGTATGGGTTTTTAAGAACCTGGGAAAGACAGAAACAAAAAATTACTAGAATGAGGGACATAAAATACATACAAGTTTGTTATATGTCCATAACATAGAAAGCATTAATCAAGAAGTCCTCGTCTCTAGGAGGTATCTCCAAATCCATATAAAACTGAAATTTTATTGAAAAATCTAAGAAGCGAAACCAGTTTCTGAGATTTATGAATGCCAAATGTTTGAAAATTACTAACAAAAAATATAGTGGTATCAAAAGATTCTACAATCTTCAATAATTGAATACTTTGGGGGCGGGAGCTTTTTGAAAGCAATATTTAGACCACACACCGAGCCAGGGATGGAATGAGAATGCTGTGACAGTGGAGGGATGGTTTGCCTTGCGCTGTTTAATCGTTGCCTTCAGTAAAGAGCTCTGCATATTAATTGTATTGTTGGTCTTTTGAGACTAACGTGGGAGCAGATACGCTGTCATATCTGGGTCAGGATTTGGTAAAACAGAAACAAAAATATCCAGACTCACACACAACAGTCTATAGATTGGTTTTGCACGAAGGATGCTTATACTCATGGATTATCACTTATAGCTAAAAAATGAAAAAAAAAGAAAAACCTGAAAGATGCAGGACAGTTATGGCAGAATACATGATCTGGGATGGGATGGGGGTGGGGGGGGGAAGGGAAAGGGAAATATGCCTGATCTGAATTGGAAAATGATGTACGAAATGCACAAACCATCGATAAAAATTAAATTAAAAAAAAAAGATTTGATTTCATAAAGTACGACCCTAACATAATCACTTTAATTGTAGCATACAAAGACTATAATAATTTGGCTACATAAGAGACTTTCCAAAATACTGTTTATAATAGATTCAACACATAGCAATACTTTTCTCAGGAACTTAGTACTTCACTAATTTGACTAAGTGACTATTTAATGCGTTCAGTAGTGCTTGCTGCTTAGCTCTGTACTCATGAGTAGAATTTCTCTTTAACTATTTGCAACCTGTTTCCCTTTGCATGACATTCTAGTTCATATTTCTTAGTTTTTAAGCATTAAATGGAGTAAAAGTATTTACTAATAATAGGAAAATCCAGGGCAATCTTTAATTTTGGATAGACATTGAAACTGTTACAAGAACAACTCAAGAATAACTATTTACTGTTCTTTTGTGTCAGTAAGAGTAATTGTGAGTGTTTCTTGTGGTTGGAAGGCATCTTTGATGCCAATCATACAGCTGGCACAGAAACTTTAAAATGTTTTACAATTTATATTTTTGTTATGATTAAACAAAATCATCATTTTAAGAATTCTAATATCTATGAACTAGAATACAAACCTATTCCATGGAATAGGTCAACTCAACCCAATTTTTTAAGTAGCAATGTGTAAAAATTTCAGAAGGCATGCTGACATTTTGTGCAACTATTTTTATTTCTATTATCTCTGTACTTTCCCCAAAGTTGAACAAATGCTATGAGTCCCCAGCACAAAGGGGAAAGCAGTAAATGTTACAACATGTGGTATTAATTACATCCCGTACATTTTGCCTTGTATTACTGTTTTGAGATAGAACTAGGCAGGTTGCATGGATGAATACCCCAGAGTAATGGCATGGGATCCACTGGCTGGGATCTGTTAGTGAACTAACATTGTACACTACCTTTTTTAGATGCCGTCTTTTCAGTCTACTCTACCTAAAGTGCACTACCATCTAAGAAGAATGAAAGGCCTTGTGAAGACTGAACTCTAAGAAAATAAGTAATGAATTAACAAAAGCTAACAATGTGATTCTGGGGGAAGTCAGATATTAAGTTTTATTAGTTTACTACAATTGTAATAAAATGCTTAAGTCATGTGAAATATGAACATCATCCACATCATAAATTCTGTACATCAGATACTTTTATGAGATGGAGCCACTTGTTTTTTCATGTTGTAATATACTAGGCATTTATGTACTACTGTGTATTATTTCTTTTTAAATGTGTAAGTCTTATGTAAATGGATATATATATATATGATTTTTTTAAAAAAATAAAATATATGGTTCATGGAGTCTCGAGTGTAAACATTTAACCATTCTAAGTACTGTTTGTATTTTACCATTCCACTATTTTTACGATTTTTGAATTGTAACAGTCAATCAATATGTTTCCTTGAGGCATGTTTAGTTTCATGCTTCAACATATTTCTCCTACAAGTCTGTAGATTCTTAAAGCTGAATACCTGCCTCTGATCATGTAAAAACATAAAATGATTTATCCTGGTACTGGAGCCAAAAATGACTTTCAAAGGCAATCAGGGATGTCCTATATCCTTAGAAAAAGCACTGTGATGGCTCAATCTACTTTTCAATACAAAACAAAACAAAACTGTTTACAAGAGTCAAATACAGTTATTTAAAGAATTTATATTAAGAAAACCATTATCTTCTCTTGTTACCTGTGGACCAAGAAACACACACACACACACACACACACACACACACACACACAGCTTCTTTACTAATAACTACATATTCATTCACATACCCTGAACTGCCAACGAGCAGGACAGTGAATGTCAGCCACTGCAGAGTCTGAGGCTCATCTCCATTGGAAAAAGCAAAATCCCAGAAACCTTCTTTTTTATTATTGTAACAGGGCATTAGCCAGACTCAAGCCTATTGTAATAAGCTTTTATCTGAGATGACCTTTTTATGAGTTCCCTGAAGTCAGTTTCATCAGAGGAAATACATGAAAGAATGATTAACATATATAGTGTATACAAAGTATAGAAGACTATTCTCTTCCTTGTGGCTTTATTTGGTGGTGTTATTGTTGTCTAACCTTTGTTTATATGGAAGATTTCAAAGTGAAGCCTATTTAATAATACCATTGATCTAACTGCTGATTTTCTGCTGCTTGATCTTAAGCGCAAAGACCTGTAATTTTTTTTGTATTTTAATTTATTATATTTGCACGTACATTTGTTTTGATGTCTATTTTTGTTGAACAGATTCAGTCAAAAGTTAATGGTAACAGAAATCCTCTCCATTGTCAATAAAAAATACTTCCGGTTTGCTGTTTGAACTTCATTTTCTAGTAACATATTCACTTGAACTATAAAGAAAATCATTCATTCAGTGACTCAAAATCCAGTCTACCACAAGAGGGAGCTCTAAGCTAGCTCATGAATTTTTTTTTTTTTTTTAAAGCTGCTTGAATAAAAACAATGGGAAAGAACTTCCTAAGAGCATCTAAAAATGGGAAACTTGATTCATCTAAATAAAATACAACAGAAAAACTAAGATGCTCAGATGCTAGAAGTATACTATATTTACTGTTATATACCAGTCTGGTAAACAGCTTTGGATTTTCCAGTCCAAGATCAAGAAGAACCACTGCTTTCCGCCTCTGGAGTGGTGCGGGATGGCATGTCAGACAGCTCACAGTGGGCAGAACTGCTAACCTCATTAGAGGAAAAATGGATAGATTGAGGAGTTGAGGACAGGTCTCTTTTGGGGGCACACCTCAATGATGCAATCACTGCTCCGCAGAACAACCCTGGGCTCCACCTTCAACACAGGAACCTTTAGGGACTATCCAATATCTAATTATAACAATCACTTTGACATTAAAGTCAGCCTTATTCTTTGTAGAAATCAAGTAAAGAATATTAACCATGTATCAATTAGTCACAGAGAACAATCCAAAATATGCAGCTACTTCTTTCAAAAAAATGCGAATTACACAGTGATTTTTTTAGAGCATTTCTGTCAGATTCCAAAATCCATTTAGTGGACCATGCTCAGAATCTCAATATTTTTCATCTTGACCATCAATATCAGAAATTCCAACACTTCAAATGATCAGATAAAATCCACTCTGATACAATTTTATATAAATAAAACTGCCTTGTAATATGTATGATGGGCCTCATCTACTCAATGTATTTTAATGGAGAAATAATTAGTTGGTACACTGTTTTCTGCAGCCATTAAAATTACTTTTAATTTTATAGTCTTACCTAACTTATACATTAAAAAAAAAATCAATGAAAATACCAAAAGAAGATCACACAGAATTCATTTCATCAAGCTGAAGTATAGTCACATTTCTTAGATTATATTATTGTGTTTGAAGACAGATTCACCTCAAAATTCTTTAGATACTATTATGGTGAGTATTAAAATGGAAATTTCTTTAATTTTCTCCAAAAATTATAATCAATTTGATAACAAGAACTTGTATTTCTTTTTTCATTTTCAGCCCCATAAAATGAACTACTTTTTCTGAACCTAAAGGCGAGGCACATTTCCTCAATGAGACACAAGAAATGACTTCTTTCTAGCCCGACTCAACTGGAAAACCCATGCCTGCAAGCTGAACTTTCTCCTCAGATCTGGTGACCAGGAAAAATATACAAGAAAACCAAAGATGTAACTTTTACCCAGTTATGGGTCTGCCTGATTTCATAACTTGCAAACAAAAAGTGATGCATTCACTCTTGCCATTTCTAATAAATGACTTATGTAAGAAAAATAAGGGACATATTTTAAAATAATTTTTAATGAAAAATTGTTTATTTATAATCACTATAGTTGTGAAAATGGGTAAAATATACCCAATACATTGGATAGCTCAAGGAACTGAACAACTTCAAATGAAAGAATGTCTAATTAATTAGTTTAATTCATGATATTAAAGTAACTAAGACTCATAAAGTTTTAGGATTAAATGATAAAGAAGGCAGTTTAATAAAAAAGCCCTAGAAATAGAGCTTTTATGTAAGATACGTTTTTATCACAAATTAACCCCCATCTATTATTTATCACCTACAGTTTATGTATCCAGGATACAAAAAGTTTATTGATAATGCCCAGAAACACCTGTCTTTTGCACCTTAAAGCCTCTTTCTTGCCACTCTATTCCTATGACATTTCCTTGATTCCATTGGACAACAAAGGCATCAAGATGCACACAGTCAACTATGACAGGGGAAACCAACAGCCCTTATCTCCACAGGATGATGTGGTAGAAGGACAGATTCTTTGTCACACACATCACTTCCCTATCCCAGAACAAGCAGCCTGAATGTGAAGCTGTGAATCTGGTGTCCTCTGAGGCTGAGCGACTCCAGCCACTGACTCTACTAGGCTGCTTATTTGAAACTTCCAAGTTTTTTTTTCCAAGTAATATAAAATAAGATGGACCTCTAGGATTATTATGAAACATTTGACTTTCTATAGGAAAATTTTAAATTATTATCTGACTTGATATGAGTTTCAGGTTTTGGATCAAATTGCTGCTGGTCCTTAATTCCAGGAAGCATGTCTATATTAGAGATACTTTCCATTAAAATGTTCTTTCAGGGCACATAAACGTTCAAAATCACATACTAGGTACAGGTTATCAATGTGGTAGATTACATAGAATGATCCATATTGTGAGAAAAAACAACAATACAAATTGCAGCGTAAGAAACACAGCGTACAGTTTCTTTCACAAGTCCTCATTAGCTGGTTTATCCCAAGGTTCTCAATTCATATTTCAGGTGATAGGGAATTTCTATTCCAATATTTATTCCTGGAAAATAACTCAAATAACTTAAGTCCAATTAGAGAATTAAGCCAAATTGACCAAGAAAAATAGAAAAAATTTATCATGAGCTCTGTTTCAGCACTTCTTCTATGTGTCCAAATATGCTGGGGTCCTCGATTGTAGGAGTTACCTGCAAAGAAATGAAGTGTCAGATTAACCATGTTCCTTGAGCCTTTCCACTGGTTTTTGTATAATAAAAACAGCCAAGTGAGGGGCGAAGGAGATGTCTCAGTGGTTAAGGGCACTGGCTGCTCTTGCAAGAGACATGGTTTCGGTTCCCTATCCATGGCAGCTAACAACAATCTTAACTAGTTTCTGGGGATTCTAGGCCTTCTTCTGGCCTCTGCTGGCACTGTAGGACATAGGTAGACTTACATACATGCAGCCAATATACTCATACATGTAAAATAAAAATTAAATTTATTTTAATTGAAAATTTTAAAAATAAACAGCTAACTTCTTTGCTGTTTATTTCGTTCTCATCTCTGTATTGTTTTGGTTTTTATTTTTCAAAATCTGCTCTTATTTTTGGAGACAGGTTCTCATGTAACCTAAGTTGGCTTCAAATGCCTTTTATAGCTGAGGCTGGCCTCAAGTTCCTGATCTATCTGCCTGACTTTACCTCCAAAATGCTGGGCTTCAAGCTATGTGTCACTGGGTTCTCAATTATAACACCCTTATAAAATATATAAAATAGGAAACTGCAAGCCTAATATTTAAAATTTTAGCTTCAGTCTTCAGAAATGGTAAAATGAATGGTTGAATTAGCAGAACTGTCTTTAACACCGTCTATGATTTTTGTTTGTTTATTCTGATATGCCCATGCAAATACTCCTGACTACTGTATTATACTTCATTAGATCTTACTGATGAAAATTGCATACTTATGTAAACAAATATGATAGATACTGAAAAATATGTGTTTCAATTAACATTTTCCTAAATAATTTTCTCTCAGAATAGAATAAATAATTAGCATATATTAGAACATTTACATATCTACTTCCAGCCTCAAATATTTTGCTTTCTCATTCATTAATTGTCATTAGTGGCTTTAATGAAGCAATATGTACCCTTAGGTAACCTGTAATGAGTTTTTTAAAGTACGTTTAAATTTACCAAAACTGTTAATAGTGAAAACTGTTTACACACTACTTTCTCTGATTAAAGAGAGTGTTATCTAGATTTATTTTAGATAACAGCTATTAGCTCTCTCCTTGGAGGAATAACCCATGGCTGATGCCACAAGCTTACATCCTCTAGTGGTTAGGAGATGTTATAAGCCACAGTAAGACCCTGTCACATTTTACAGGGAAAAAATGTAATTCATAGATTAACATACCATCCAAATATCTGTGTCTATAACAAAGTAACCTACCATAACAATTAGTACTGTTTAAATACCTATATACCTAAATGTCTGTGCTTCATTAGTAGGACTGAAAGGTTATTCCTGGACAAACTATCAGCCCATGAAAGGAAACAGCCAGAATTGACCAGAGTCCAAAACAACAGCTCCAGAGAAAGTAGACTGTTTTGCTTCTTGTCCACCTGTGCCCCTTTTCTAAGCCTAGGGAACAATCTGCAGAAGAGGGGGCGTGGTAGAATGTAAGGGCTGTGATTGGGGTGAATGGTGAAACTACAGCAATATAGATGGGACACTTGTTTGATCAACTTGATTGAATATACAAGCCCCCCCCAGCTGGATGGTGGGACCCTTGGGCTGTGTGGGTTTGGGCACAACTGCTTGCAAATTGGTTTTACATGAAGGATGCTTGTACTCATAAATTATTACCTATTGTTAAAAAATGAAAAAATATTTTTAAATAAAAAAGTGTTATCTTTTTTATTTTTTTAAAATTTTATTTATTTCTGTATGTGTATGAATGTACTGTCTGCATGCAGGTCTGTGCACCCATGTCGTGCAATGCCGCAGAGGTCAGAAGAAGATGTCGGATTCCCCTGGAAATGGAGTTCTCCTGGAATTGAAGTATCAGAAGGTTCTCGGACACCATGTGGGTTCTGGGGATTGAACCCGGGTCCTCTGTAAGAGTGGTCAGCACTCTTAACCACTAGGCCAACTCTCCAGCCCAAGAGAGTGTTATCTTAATCAATGACTCAAACCCTTATTTTTACAGAGTGACTAATTTCTACTTAAATATTATATACATATATATGTATATAGACATATGTGTCTATATACATACATATACATGTATATAGAGGGAGAGAAAGAGAGAGAGAAACTTAAATATTTTACATATACAGAGAGAAAGAGAGAAAGAGAGACAGAAAGAATTTTCTGGAGATATATTAATGAACTCAAACCATTTTAACAGAGTTTTGCTATTGCCAAACAAATGGTGAAAAAACATGACAAGGCTTCGTAGTATATACCCTGGGTCATTTACCTTATAAGGTTTGCCATTGACTAAGGCAGACAGTGTAGACCGTGGAATTTTGCCAGATCTGGTTTTGGGAAGCTGTTTGACAAACACTGCATTCCGAAAAGCAGCCACAGGGCCAATGCTCTGTCTGACATGTTTCACTATTTCTTCTAAAATTTGTTCCTCTGTTGCATTTATGTCTAGGGTGAAAGTCGAGGTGGTAAGCACTGAGTTAACTTCAGTCAGTTGTTCAGACCCAAGAAGTCAGGGAGGACAAAGATGTCTTACCGTTTTTCAACACGCAGAGTGCTAAGGGGACTTGACCTTTCAAAGGATCGTCCTTGCCAACCACAGCACAGTCAGCCACAGTGCCATGGGAAAGAACTGACTGTAGTGAGAAAAGGCATTCATTCAGAATCCATAAAAAAGTATCTCCAAATCCATAATGGTCTTCCTGAAATTTATTGCCATTCACATTATTTGTGAGGTGAATAGTTAGAATCCCTGAGGTAGTTTCTAAGGGCTAACAGTAATGAAGATAAATTGGTTAACTTACCTGGAAAGTAAATGGAGTATTTCTTCACCTTAATTGTTTATTAATGAAGTCAAAGAAAATGTACAGTGGGTACCATATGTAAACAAAGAACAGAGACCCTCTCAAATAGGAAGGAAGCCTTGGGGGATTTGAGTTGATTTCAAGGTTGGCTACTTAATAAGTATGCTTTTCAGAAGAATCTAAGGCTGACCAGGATTAAGCAATGAATTTAGTTTTGAGTAACAATGACTGGCACATTTTATTCCTCGAGTGAGGACATACACTTAGATAGAACTTCCAGGAGAGGCTGGCCATGAAAAGAATACCCAGCAAGAGTTAATTACCACTGAAGGGAACATCTTGTAGAGCATACACCTTCAACCTCTCTAGGTCTTACAGAACAAAACAGCTGTCTCTGTAGAATCTCTGATATTTAGTAGCCACATGAAATACAGATACTTAAGGTTAAACAATCTGTTGTGGTGGTACTTGAAAAAGTGCATAATTAGAAGGTCTTCTATATTTCTCTCAGAAATATATATATATATATATATATATATATATATATATATATTTCTGAGGTTTAATGTCCAATAGAGAGAGAACAGTCAAAGCTCATTTTGCAGTCCTTATCCTGTCTTCTATTCATTAATTTAAAAAATACTCAATGGTTCCTTGGCTGTAATATTGCACTAAGCTCAGTGAAGAGCAAAAATACACAGTTTCATTTCATTTTGCCAGAGGAAATAGATATTAATAAGTCATCATGAACATTTAATTTTTACGGTGATATAACTGTAAAAGGGGTAAGATATCTGAAGAAATGATAGAGTAAAAGCTGCTCACTCCACAGAAAGACATGGACATCAGAGACTTCCTGTCTTAATGAATGAGAATGAGATGGAATTAGACATTTATCAGGAAAGAAGGATCAGGCAGGGGAAACTCAGTGAAAGACACAAGATCCATTCACATCTGAAAGAAAGTAGCAAGTGGCTATAAAACAAGTGACAGAGGAGGATGGGGAGCCACCCAGGTAAATAGGAACTGTGGGCCCAGGTATATAGGAAGGGAGCAGCCCAGGTATATAGGAACTGTGTAGGTATATAGGAAGGGAGCCACCCAGGTATATAGGAACTGTGTAGGTATATAGGAAGGGAGCCGCCCAGGTATATAGGAACTGTGTAGGTATATAGGAAGGGAGCCGCCCAGGTATATAGGAACTGTGTAGGTATATAGGAAGGGAGCCGCCCAGGTATATAGGAACTGTGTAGGTATATAGGAAGGAGCCGCCCATGTATATAGGAACTGTGTAAGTATATAAGAAGGGAGCCACCCAGGTATATAGGAACTGTGTAGGTATATAGGAAGGGAGCCACCCAGGTATATAGGAACTGTGTAGGTATATAGGAAGGGAGCCGCCCAGGTATATAGGAACTATGTAGGTATATAGGAAGGGAGCCACCCAGGTTTATAGGAACTGTGTAGGTATATAGGAAGGGAGCCCCAGGTATATAGGAACTGTGTAGGTATATAGGAAGGGAGCTGCCCAGGTATATAGGAACTGTGTAGGTATACAGGAAGCGAGCAGCCCAGGTATATAGGAACTGTGTAGGTATACAGGAAGGGAGTGGCCCAAGTATATAAGAACTGTGTAGGTATATAGGAAGGGAGCTGCCCAGGTAAATAGGAACTGCATAGGTGTATAGGAAGGGAGCAGCCCAGGTATATAGGAACTTTGTAGGTATATAGGAAGGGAGCCACCCAGGTTTATAGGAACTGTGTGGGTATATAGGAAGGGAGCTGCCCAGGTATATAGGAACTGTGTAGGTATATAGGAAGGAAGCCGCCCAGGTTTATAGGAACCTTGTAAGTATATAGGAAGGGAGCTGCCCAGATATATAGGAACTGTGTAGGTATATAGGCAGGGAGCTGCCCAGGTTTATAGGAACCGTGTAGGTATATAGGAAGGGAGCTGCCCAGGTTTATAGGAACTGTGTAGGTATATAGGAAGGGAGCTGCCCAGGTATATAGGAACTGTGTAGGTATATAGGAAGGGAGCTGCCCAGGTTTATAGGAATTGTGTAGGGGACTCCAACTTTTATTTTAGCAACACAAGAAAAGAAACGCAACAGTTTCAGGATTTGAAGATAAGATGACAAGTCAGAGTAAAACTTACACAATGCATCTTATTGTTTAGAGTGCATTTATTTGAATCACACTAGTTAACAAAAAGCAGAAATTTTCCACATAATCTCTTTGCTCACATACACAATAGACTACCTGATTAATCTGAACCCATGTGGTATACTTATTATAATTAAAGGAATACCTTTGACACAGTGATATTATTCTATTCTATATCTTCATGTTTGTTGCATATCTATGGGTTCTGACAAATATATGACACATACCACCATTCCATTGTCATACAGAATAATTTCCTTGCACGAAAACCCCCTCCATTTCCCTGAACCCCTGGAAAGACTGTATCATTTGCTGTATTCAAATTCCTTTTCCATAAACTTATTTTGTTATCATAATGTTTATATATTTCAGGCTTTTGACATTTTAGAAGACATTTTGAGAAACAAAGATTTACCTTGATTTAGGTGTGGGCAATAGAAAATGATTGGGGGAGGTGTCACAGTTTAGGAAGGGCAGCCATCTAAGAGCACTGCAGGCCAGGCAGTGAATCTAAAGATTTGTTTCTTTGGAAGCAAACTAGACAAAAGGTCATGATAATTTCAAGTGTTGAATGAATAAGCCAGAAGTGTTAAGATTTTGGACTGAGTATATGGTTGGGCAATAATACTTTTTTTACACAGAAAATGCTAGAGTTGGGAGAAAAGATTGTGCATTGTCTTGGAGATGTTTGATTCAGGCACCTTTGAGAAATCCAGATGGAAGAAGTTGTGTAGAGGAATTTTAGGAAACACTTAATCTGTATGTCACATTTCAATATCGCATATATATAGAAAGGAATAGTGGTTACAGACATGCATGGTATCTTTTAAGGAGAAAGTCTGAAGGTCCTAAGTAACTACAGCATCTAATGGCCACATGCAAAATAAGCAGCTGGCAAACTTGACTAGAAGCCCCGAGAGACAGGAGTAGAAGTAAACAAACAAAAGCAGAATGAGGCTGTGCCAGTTTTAGGTTCCAGGCATTTTATGACATTTTCTTTTATGAAGTTATTTGAAATGAAGCTTCTCGCCTCAACTCCTGGAAGATTCAATGAACTGCCAGAACATTTGGGACAAATCCAATGTGTGACCTCATTCTGTTCCTGATTAGGTGCACAAATCACCATTACTGTCATCCTATCCTAAGCACCTACTTTGAACAATTGGATGTAAAATTTTCCATCCACCTACCTGTTAACTTATACAGTGTTCAGGATTGCGCATTTTTTAATATATGTTTTATCAACTTATTCTGAGATATAAAGATGGTCATTCTTTGTCTATGTTATCTAAAATTTTCTGCTAAATACATATTTTGCTAATTATAAACCACCACATTATACCATGATTTCAGTTTTTTCTCTCATAATGCACTAAAACAAAATAATCTTATAATGTTTAGGGTCCATATGTTTAAGAAAAAGAGATGAGTTTTTCAACTAGATTTTTTTTTTTTTTTTGGTGGTAGTTCCTATAGCCAGTTGCCAGTCATGAAAAAGAATACTTACCCATACAGGTGAGATAAGTACATTTATAGGCTATATCCTGTAATTCTGACTTAGAAGTTCCTTAATGAATGAAGAACAGCTATTTTACTTAGCTAACTTTATAGAGTAAGTACTTCCTGAAATCTCTGTACACAACTTTACTTAGTTAAATGTCAAAACATACATTTTTGTACCCAATTTTCTAAAATTCCAATGTTATTTTCCAAATGATTATTAATTTAAAAAGTCACTCAACAACTTCCTTGACTAAACAGTATGACAATAATTTCACATTTAAAGATCAAAACCTTCATACTTTCCCTCATTGTTATCTTAATTTCTTCACTTTTCTATCTTAGGTGGCAATACATTTTTAACTATTAAATGGTTAAAAGATGTTATTACTATTATTTTGGGGGGGGGTCTTTTTGAGGCAGGATCTCCCTATAGCCCCAGGCTGTCCTAGAACTCACTCTTTAGACCAGACTGGCCTTGAACTCACAGAGATCCACCTGCCTCTGCCTTCCTAGTGCTGGGATTAAACATGTGAGCCACCACACCTGGCAAATTGTTATTTTTTTAAGAACTGCAAGGGTACTTTAAAATCAGAAGTATTTTATCATGTAATTTCCTAGAATGTAATATCAAAGTTTCCCATTTGAGTCCATTTTTTTAAACTTAAAAAAAAATGTTTTAATTTATTCTTCTACGTGTATGAATGTACTGTCTGCATGTAGATTTGGGCACCCGTGTCGTGCAATGCCCGGGAGATCAGAAGAGGGTGTCGAATTCCCCTGGAACTGGAGTTAAAGATGGTTCTCAGCTGCCATGTGGGTGCTGGGGATCGACCCTGGGTCCTCTGTAAGAGCAGTCAGCGCTCTTAACCGCTAGGCCATCTCTCCAGCCTGAGTCCAATTTTTTAAGAAACCTGCATAGTCTCTAAATAAAGTTCCTAATCATAGTGGATAAAATATGATATTAATCTGCCATTTTAAAAGGTTCTGTAATGGAGAGAGGTGACTTCTTTGGTTGGCCCTACAAATAATATTTGCACAGCAAATATTATTTTTACAGGACCATTTATGGAACGCATCAAAATACATCTTGACAACATGGAAAGAAAAGAAGCTAATCAAATGTCCTGTGGGGGAACAATGAAAACTTCAATTTATTTACCCTCCATATAAAACTCATGAATCATCCTTGAACAAGAATTAAGAATCCAAGAAAGGGGTACAATTTAAAACCTGACAGTACTGGGAAATGTGTGTCACAGTTGATTTGTGTAAGGCCACTTTTGTATAGGTTTTGATGAATTTAAAAGTTTGTAACCCCAGGCCTGGCATGGTGTCACACGCCTTTAATCCCAGCATTTGGGAGACAGAGGCAGGTGGATCTCTGTCAGTTCAAGGCCAATCTGGTCTAAAGAGTGAGTTCCAGGACAGCTGGGGAGTACAGGGAGACCCTGTCTCAAAAAGACCACAAAAAGTTTGTAATCCCTCAGGAGTTAACATATTTAGGTTTTGAAATCATGCTTTTAAGAACTTGGGAATTAGAAAAATCATCTAAAATAAATTATTCTTATAAGCTACAAGGAATTTTCCTGTACTGCAACTTGGTCTCTATGGTGGGAAGAAAAACGATGTGTTCTCCATGTCCTTTGACAATGGTAATCTGTCACAGAAGTTGGCATCTTTATCAGTATTAATATGAATAGAGATGGCCTAGTGGTTAAGAGCACTGACCGCTCTTGCAGAGGACCCGGGTTCGATCCCCAGCACCCACATGATGGACGAGAACCGTCTGAAACTCCAATTCCAGGAGAACTCCAGTTCCAGGAGAATCCGAGACCCTCTTCTGACCTCCGCAGCATTGCACGACACGGGTGCACAGACCTACATGCACACAGTACATTCATACACATACAGAAATTAAAAAAAATATTACTCAAGAAATATTTATCAATTTTGTATACTTAAATGCAGACGTCATTTAATGCTGGGTGGAAATGAAATCGCAAGGGTCTTAATTAAGTACATCATTACTTCATCAAAATATACTTCCTCTTGGAGAAATCTTTCTTAAAATAAACAAACAAAATATAAACTTGGATAACAAACAAAGCCACTTGATCCAAGTGATCTTCCAAAGAATAAATGCTAGAGGGAACTGCCTAGACTTTACATCATTCTAATACCAGACTTTCATGTTCTTAAGAATATTAGTAGTATTGATCAACAACTGAAACTGAAGCTGCAAATGAAAGAACGCAACCTGGGAGCCCTTTTTCCTTCCTAAGACACTGTGTAAGCAGTGAAAGAGAGCTGAACAGGAGGGATCGTGCTGGCTCCTGCTATTTTTTTTTTCTCACCAATCTGGAATGAACAGACTTCAGTCCCAATTTTCATAAGAACCTCTATCAAGTTTCCCAAGTATCTAGATCTTTTCTAAGCTTTTAAAGGCTAATAAGTTCTTTTTTTATTTTTTGGTATTTTCGAGACAGGGTCTCCCTGTAGTCCCAGGTGTCCTGTCCTGGAACTTGCTCTGTAGATCAGGCTGGCCTTGAACTCACAAAGATCCGCCTGTCTCTGCCTCCCGAGTGCTAGGATTAAAGGCATGCGCCACCACACCCAGCGATTAATACGTTCTTAAAATAGATCTTATTACTCAGTAGTCATGGAAGGCCATTAATGGGATCTATAAGAATAATATCCTGCCGGGCGTGGTGGCGCACGCCTTTAATCCTAGCACTTGGGAGGCAGAGGCAGGCGGATCTTTGTGAGTTCAAGGCCAGCCTGGTCTACAGAGTGAGTTCAGGCAGCTGGGGCTACAGGGAGACCCTGTCTCGAAAGACAAAAAAAAAAAAAAAAAAAGAATAATTCCTTCCTGGCTAGTATCAAGAAACAACTGATACCAAGTGCTGGTTAGAGGTTGTGGGGAAGGGAGACACTCATCCACTGCTGGTGGTAATTACTCGTACAGCCACTATGGAAAGCAGTCGTGAGAATCTTAAGAATCTTGAATGAACTTCCACCGACCGCCATACCACTCTTGGGCATGTACCCTCAAGAACTTACCCACCCAGAGATACATGCACGGCATGATATTTCCACTCTCGCTTTCACAATAGCGGGATCTGGAACCGAACCTAAATGCCCCTCAACTGACGCAGTGGACAGTATAGAAACATGTGTGACATTCTACACAATGGAAGTTTATGCAGCAGTAAAGAAAGACACATCTCCGAACTTTGCAGGAAAAATGGCTGGATGCTAAGGACATCATGCTGAGTGAGTAACACAGTCCCAGAAAAACAAACGACGATTGGTATCCCTCATCTGTGGATGCTAGTGCCAATTACCCAGTTGTAAGTAGGTTCTGTGTGTAGGGCCCCTGAGCTTTTGTAAAAAGCAGTTGGGCGTAATGCATTTTGGAACAACAACCAACAACAAACAACAACAACCAAACAACAGAAAAGACTGCATCAAAGAACTGATCTGAACAGTGCACTTCTGCTCAAAAACAGTCAACTTCCCCATGGACAATATTGAGAAGACAACGAGATGAAAAGCATGTTGGCAGAATGCATGAGCTCTGGCGGGTGGGGGGATGGGGGAACATGGGTCTAGTTTTGTTAAAAATAAAATAAATAAATAAATAAATAAATAAATAAATAAATAAATAAATAAAAAATAAAGATAATAAAACTAAAAAAAAGAATAATATCCTTTTATATTTATTAAAACGATTCTACAGTTCTATTTTCTTATATAAATAATGGAAATAATAGAAATATCTAAATTATTTTGACAGTACATTTTTTGTCTTTTTTTTTGAGACAAGGTTTCCCTATAGCCCAAGCTGTCCTAGAATTTGCTATGTAGACCAGACTGGCCTCGAAATCACAGAGTGCCTCTGCCACCCAAGTGTTGGGATTACAGGCGTGTGCCACCACACCTAGACTGACAGTAATTTTAATGGAATATTTGCTGGTTTAGTATTATGTTCATTAATATGTTTGAACAAATTTTATTTAAAGAAACAAAAAAGGACAGTTTTTTGCACCATATTAAGAATATCAGCCAAGCCTTTAATCCCAGTGCTTGGGAGGCAGAGAGAAGTGGAGCTCTGTGACATGGAGGCCAGTCTGTTCTACACAGCAAATTACAGACAAGCTGAGGCTACAGGGAGATCCTATCTCAAAAGAACAACAACAACAAAAAAAAGTTTTAGTGGAATCCAGTTTTCATCACTGAAAAGTGTAGAAATTAAATAGTAAGGTTTGGACATGTTAGTAAAGGCTGTTTAAGTGATCAGGGAAAACACTGGGGGTTCATGCTACAAATCAAATTTCTAAGTGATTTTATGAGGAGCAAGATATTGCCAATAAGATGCAGACTCTCCAAGAGATTACAAATATAAAGAGACAACCCATATATAGAATGAAACGAGTAATTTCTAATTAAACATGGATATTAAATAAAATTTAATCATTTATTTATATAAAGAACGAAGTTACAGTTGAGGATTAGAAATACTCTATTATTGCTGGAAATATTCAAAGACCATGTGACAAAATTTCTGTGGGAAGTTAATAATTTAGTCTTTATTTTTTTCTATTTTATCCATCTAGCTTCAGCTTGTCTAAATTCTGATGTTGCACACAGCAGAGAAGGCTGTCAGTATAAACATTAAAAAGTACAATATATAGGGTGACAGTTCCCTTTTCATTCTAAAAATAAGGAAGCTAAGAAGTTTGACAGATAAGAAGCATGCAAACAGCATCTTCATATTTTGATTAGAGGAGGTGGCAAGACATGCTTGTACATTTTGGAGCTCATCTGAAAAACAAGTTCTTGGAGCCTGAACCACTTTTTGAAAACACACCAAAATACATGAAGCATAAATTTCAATTTCAAGTTATTACAAAGTGCTGTCATTTAATAACAACATAAGATAATAGCACTAAAGGTCACTACTCTAGAATATTTTACGCTATTTTTTTTTTTTACTCAAAAACATCACTTTGAGTGAAGATAAAGAAAAAAGAACAGTCGTCATAATAAAAATAATTAAGTTGTTAAGTTTGTCCTGAAGTCAGTCATTGCCTTAGAAAGAAGGTGAACGTCTGCTAATTAAAGGAAGAGGAATTGGGCCTCTGAGTCTGCCACTCTTGATATACTTTGTTAATCATCGTTGCTTAAACTTTTTTTCTTTCACTAAATTGCACTGTATTTATTCCATGCAGTTTAAGAACTATTCAGGGATTTTTTTTTCTAGAAAAGATAGGGTAATTAGTTCCGTATTTTATCTTCAACTAATTATAATGAAAAAATGCTGAGTTAGAATACATATCAGATTTTCTTTGTTTTTTTTTTTTTTTTTTTCTTGTTTGCTTTTGAATTTTTGATACAGGGTCTCCTTGTATCCCCAGCTGGCTTTGGAACTCACTTATGTAGACCAGGCTGGCCTTGAACTCACACAGATCTGCCTGCCTCTGTCTCCTGAGTGCTGGGATTAAAAGTGTGTGCCAGTGTCTCTGCCTCCCATGTGCTGAATTAAAGGTGGGTACCACCATATCAGATCATATCAGATTTTTGATGGTTAAATAACACCTTTTCAACCACATATTTTCATATGTAAATGGACAATTTAATATAGCTGTCAGTTCCTTGGAGCATTTCATAATGCTCTAAGACATCCACAATATGCATACTTTCCTACAGTAAATACAATGCTTTAGAAATTATGATTTCAAATTATTTCTCAAACTATGTTATAGAAGTGGTTGGTAACATCATTTTCATTTTAAAATGTTGAAATTATTTCATTTTTGGCATCTATTAATGACATAGAGATGGATTTCATGAGGATATTTCATTCAACTTCATAAGCACTTTGTCCATATAATCTCTATGCCTCTGGCTAGTCTTATCTAACACACATTCCTCCTACTAGTCCCTCCTTTTCCCAGTTAAATTTTGACAGATATACAGAGATGATTCAATGGGGAAAAGATAAGTCACACTGAAAAAAATAGCATTCCTTATTAAAAATAATTCCAAATCTGCACTTTACTATGTGTAAAAATAGTTTAAATATATACTTAAAAGGATATAATATATTAACGTGCAAAAGAAAACACAAAAGTAAAGATGACAGAACTCTTAGTTGAAAAAAATCTTTGTGAATTTGGTTTAGTAAAGAGTTCTCAGGGACAGTTGTTAAAGAGGGAGCAGATGGATTGTAAAAGCCCAGGGTAGTGCATGACCATAGGAAATAAAGTCTTCAAGACAGCTTGGAATTTGCTAATATGGACTTACAGCAATGGTGTCAAAGCATTGCACAAACCCATGCAAACTCAATCAGGCAGAAATCCAGCATAGAACTGAAGAAATGGGCAGGAGGCCCCAGCCTTAGTCAGGGAGCCACTGGCAGTTAATCACTACTAGATGAGCGAGAGTTGATCTTCTTTAAGGGAGTGATAACTCACACTGAGGGACATCTGGATTCACAAACTTGACTTGATAGGTCTTAACATATGTGACAGAATGCATGAAATCCAGTCGGAGGACTCTGGGGAGTTGTAACTGGAAAGGCAGTTTAAATATGATTAAGATGTATTGTGTGAAATGGACAAGAATTCAATAAAAATGTACATTAAAAAGAGTTTTTAAATATAATACTTGGGGGCTGGAGAGATGGCTCAGTGGTTAAGAGCACCAACTGTTCTTGAAGAAGACCTGGGTTCGATTCCCAGCACCCACATGGCGGCTAAGAACCATCTTTAACTCCAGTTCCAGGGGAATACGATGTCCTCTTCGGACCTCCGCGGCACTGCACAACATGGGTGCACCAACCTACATGCAGACAGTACACTCATACACATAAAAAATAATAAATTAATTAATTAAAAAATACACGCAGACAGTACAATCATCCACATAAAATAAAAACAATAAATAAAAAAAATATAACACCAAAATCATTATTTTGTTGGTCTTTTTGAGAAAGGGCCTCCTTGTAGCCTTAGTTGTCTTGGAACTCACTATTATTTTTAAAAAGATAAAGTATAGGAAAATTAGATTTCATTAAGGCAATATTAAAAGGAATAAAACACAAGCCACAGGTTAGTAGAAAATATTTGCAAATTACTTTATCAGACAAAACCTTGTCTGATATATATATATATCCTTGCCAAATGGTGGGAAGGATGTGGGGAAAAGGGAACCCTCGTTCACTGGTAGGGAATTGCCAACTGGTAAAACTACTATGGAAATCAGTGTGAAGAACTTCAAAGTCCCAGATAAACAAACAGCGAATGGTTTCCCTCATTTGTGGATGCTAACACCAAATCCCCCAGATGAAAGGCAAGATGAACGACATTATTGTTAGATTTCTGTTTATCTGAAGCAACTATGTTGTTATAATATGAATCTCTCAGTGGGCCCTAGAATCCACCCACCAATTATTTTCAGACTCTGTAATTACTGTATATGGATGGAGAGTATGTATCTGCATTTTAGAGTAATATAAAATTAATGGAGGAAAATGTAAATTCTTAAGCATAAAAAGAAGACTGAGAGAAAGATGCAGGACAGTTATGGCAGAATGCATGATCTGGGGTGGGGTGGGGGGAAGGGAAAAGGGAATATGCCTAAACTGAATTGAAAATGAAATACACAAAACATCAATAAAAGCATAAAAATAATAAAATAAATATCTGATAAAATAAATATAAAAATTAAAAAGAATAGTAATTAAAATGACAATAAGTTAATAGGCATATCAAATTTTCCTATGGGAAATAAAACCTAAAAATAGATCTACCATATGATCTGGTCTAATGCTCCTTGGAATATAGCCAAAGGCTTCAATATCCCACAACAGAAATATTTGTTTGTCACTGCTTTTTTCATATTCACTAGGAAATAGAAACAACCTAAATGTCCTTCAATCAATAAATGGATAATGAAAATATGGTACATTGACACCATGGAATTCTACTCAGTGGTAAAGAAAAATGAAATTATGAAATTTGCAGGTAAATGGGTGGAACTAGAAATTGTTATACTAAATGAAGTAACAGACTCAGACAAACAAGAGACATATGTTCTTTCTCATTTGTGGACCCTAACTCCAAATCCTTAGATGAGTATATATCATTTTTTCTTTCCTTCCTTCCTTCCTTCCTTCCTTCCTTCCTTCCTTCCTTTCTTCCTTCCTTATTTGTTGGTCTATTTGAGACAGGGTCTCCCTGTAGCCCCAGCTGTCCTCAAGCTCAATACAAAGACCAGGCTAGCCTTGAACTCACAGAAATCCACCTGCTTCTTCTGGGATCAAATGCCTGAGCCAACATGCCCAGCTGAGTATTTATCTTGATGTAACCACAAAAGCTAAAAATTTCAAAAGGAATCATGAGGCTAATGTTCACACTTGCTAGACTGTAATATATATGACAGAGTGCATGAAGTCTTGTGGGGTGGAGGCTGTAGGAAGGGCACAGACAGGGGAGTGGGTCTAAATATGATCAAAACATATAGTGTGAAATTTTCAAGAATTCAATAAAATAAAAATAACTAAACTTAAAAATAATGAATATTTTTGTCAGACATTTCACTAAAAACATATATGTAAGAGAAATAAGTATGTGAAAAGATGCCCAATATCAGTAGTTATTTCTTAAATGAAAATTAAAAATTATACAACTGCTTGAATGGTTTAAGGATTGTTAAAACCACCAAGTTCTATGAAGGATGAGGAGAAATCAGAAATACCAGAAGCTACTTATGGATTAAACAGAAAAACACATCTCAGGAAAGTTTTAGCAGTTTCCCCTAAAAGTATACTTATGCAATCATATGATCCAGCAACAAAACTGTAAGAATTTCACCATACCAATGAAACAATTGTTACACAAAACCTGTACTTGAATGTATATAATGCTATTATAGACAACTGTCCTAATTTAGAAAATTTCATTCATCCTCAGCTTGTAAATATACAAATTTATCAGGACATGCGCATGGTCTAATATTGCACAGTAGTGTTAAAAACCATATACCACTGATACCCGCAGCTACTTACATAAATCATCAATGTATTTTCTTAATTGAAATACTCCAGTCTCAAGTGGTTTCAATACCATATTGTGATATTTATATGAAACTCTGTGTTAGGCACAAACATAGAAGCAAAGAAAAAAGTCAAGGCTGCTGACAGTTTTGCAGGTAAGAATATAAAGATGGCATTAAAGAATTATCTGGCAGTCTTGTAGTGATGGATGCAGAGGTGATTATACTAGAGGTGATTAAATAGCAAGTAGTAAGAAGCAAATGTGTACAGGTACTTCCACAAATAACAGATGCATGTAAGTGATTAAAATGCCTCAGTACTACCTAACCAGAGAGATAGTGTGGAGAACATGAAAATTCATACAAATGGAAGATAGAGGCAAAAATGTGTGTGTGTGTGTGTGTGTGTGTGTGAGAGAGAGAGAGAGAGAGAGAGAGAGAGAGAGAGAGAAGAAAGGGGGCATAGCTTTTGTCACAAACTATAAGTGTAATTTTCTCAGGGAATGATCCACAATTTTTGCAGTTCATCCCTGTTTATAGTCACTGCTTAGAAGAAGATAGCATGGTTCACGAATACCTCTTCAATAGCACCTGCAGAAATCCTGTGGCCTGCGACGTTTATCACATCATCAACTCGAGACATAACATATACATAGCCTTCTTCATCCATGTAACCAGCATCCATAGTGTCATAGTACCCCTGAAAATAAGAATCCAGTTGGCATGTGGTGGTAGGTAACATAATCACTTTAAATCTTGGTAAAATATAAAATGTGATAGAAATGGTTTTACTGTTAGAATTTGGCTTTTTTATTTGCTTTGGAGTTAAATTAATTTTGAGTTTGAATCCTAACCAGAAATTTTTCCCCTCTAACAAGCAGAAATAAGTTCAAATGTTTTTATATATATTCAAATTAAATGGTTGAACTTAACAGTTACTTAATGGAGAACCAATAGCTCAATAATTCCAATATACTTTGGTATTATGATGAAAAATATACTTTGGTATTATGATGAAATTATTTGATTAAGTTATTTTCTAATTATATTTATTTTAAAATCTCCCTATAAAAATGACAAAAATAGATCACCAATTTATGAACATGGATTAGGCTTGAATTCAAGTCCCACTGAAATTTAAGAGTCAGGAAGAAATTTAATTTTTCATTAACTCAGTAAAATTTTGCTGTTCTAGAAATCACAACAGAAGGAAGGATCAAGAATAAAAATAGGAAGAAAACTATATATTGTTTTCTATAATGCGTCTAAATTATTTAGATAATTATGTTTAAGCATAGAGTTCAGTATAAATCACAGCAGTTGACTATTAATTTTTTACCTTTTCAAAAACCTGATGGATCATATCTTAAGTGTACTAATGTATTATCCCTGAAGAGAGGTCAATAATTCTATACAAAGTGTTGTATAAAGGAAGGGACAGATTTTTTTTTTAATTTTATTTATTTTTTATTCATGTATGAATGTACCGTCTGCATGTAGGTTTGTGCACCCGTGTCATGCAATGCCGCGGAGGTCAGAAGAGGGTCTCGGATTCCCCTGGAACTGGAGTTCTCCTGGAACTGGAGTTACAGACGGTTCTTAGCCGCCATGTGGGGGCTGGGGATCGAACCCGGGTCCTCTGCAAGAGCAGTCAGTGCTCTTAACCGCTAGGCTATCTCTCCAGCCCCAGGAAGGGACAGATTTTAGACACACCACAAGCCCTCAGAAATTGCAGCTCTTCTTGCAGTACTTTAATTATGAACAACCACCTAGAAAAGCAGTGAAGAGCATGAACTCTGGAGCCAGGCTGTTGCTATTCCAGCCTCAGCCTCATCCTATCTAACCTGCATGAACTCTGAGTAAGTTACCTGACCCATGTTTTTATTAAGCTTGTAGACATGAGGCCTGAGGTCAGTAAACAAGGCAGACTATAGAGCCACGTCATGTAGTTTAACCATAGAGTGTGTCTTTGAAGGAGCTTCTGGTGTTAGGGTCGTTCTGTTACAACTGCATGCACATATCTGTGGCCATTATCAGGCCCAATGGCTTATCTGTAACCAATGAGATAGAAGCAATTGAACTGAATCAACTTGAGTGACAAATCCTTCTAACACAGTCCATCTTGGGAATGCTAAATCTCAGCTGTTGAGGTCATTTTACTCTGGCATGTCTTTCTAAAGGAAGCTATTTTAATCGTCATCATTTGCCTAACTGACTAGGGTACCCATCTTTTATTCACACATAAGAAAGATAGGATACTAAATACTTGTTCTCATTGTTTGTATGAAATTCCTATCATTCATTCATTTTCATTTAGTGTACAATGAAAATAAGATGAAGGTAAGATGTTGACATGGATTACCACCAAAGGTCTCTATGAACACAGCATATATTACCTTGGTGTGGTAAGATGTTGACATGGATTACCACCAAAGGTCTCTGTGAACACAGCATATATTACCTTGGTGTGGTAAGATGTTGACATGGATTATCACCAAAGGTCTCTGTGAACACAGCATATATTACCTTGGTGTGGTAAGATGTTGACATGGATTATCACCAGAGGTCTCTATGAACACAGCATATATTACCTTGGTGTGGGGTAGCAGGTGAATGACCATATGAGACATAGGAAGACAATGTTTGTCATCCAGACCACTGTTTTTGCCTTTAGTCAGGCGTGGAGTCCCACCATTATGTCCCAGCTCTCAGGTGGCAGAGGTGGGTGGATCTCTTTGAGATCAAGGCTAGCCTGATCTACATAGTGAATTCCAGGTGGGTTGGGACTAGGGAGACTGTCAGGAACAAACAAAATCCAAAGAATGCTATGTATAGCCTGTATATATACACTGAACATATTTTCCAAATAGATTTCTTTAATGATTAGGAAAGGGTGGCCAAAACAGGAAAAAGGTTAGAAAGATACAGCTTTGAAATAAGTCGAATAGATTGTAATCACATAGGTAAGTGTAGAAGTGGTTGGAGCTCGTAGTGACATTCTCTAATTCTGATTAGTTCATCTGAGTCTGTACAGAGAAATCCAGTGGGCAGTCCAATATGCATTTGGATATAAGTTCTTTTAAAATCCTAATATTAATACTAAGAGCAGCTCAGGAATTTCTATGTCTGGAGACTGATGATGTTTACCCTAATGGTTTGCTAAGACAAATGTGATTTGGTTATTGCTGTCTCTAAGATCTTGAAATTTGCATATAACTGGAAAAGTTCATTTAATCTATAAGAGAACCAAGTTGTTCATGTTATTGAGCAAAAAATATAAAAGTACATAAAAAAGTGTTCTAAGTATATTAATGTTCTTACAGGAAATTTCTCAAAGTACAAATGCTTGAATGCTTCCTGATTCTTCCACAGTCCGGAAAAAGCCCCAGGAGGTAACGGCAACCTTATACAAACACAGAGCAGCTAAAATTATTATGAATAAGATACTAAAGACAGTTTACTATAATAATTAATGCTATTTTCCCATTCCAATAAAGATTAAATCTCATTCAAATATAGCCTCTAAATCTGCTGAGAAGACAATTATTGAAGCATTATTATTTCTGAACAGCATGAAAAATACATTTTGTATTCAAATAGTAGTTAAAACAATCACTCTTTTAATGAAAAGTATAATATCTATTAATTAAAAGAAACATGTAAGTAACAAAGTATATATATATATATATATATATATATATATATGTGATATATATATTGTTCTTTTAGAGACAGGGTCTCCCTGTAGCCCCAGCTGTCCTGGACTCACTCTGTAGATCAGGCTGGCCTTGAACTCAAAAAGATCTGCCTGCCTCTGCCTCCTGAGTGCTAGGATTAAAGGCGTGCACCACCATGCCTGGCACAAAGTTATATTATTTTTAAAGAAATACTTCCACCATAGGAAAATACATTTTTTTTTTGTTTTTTACCCACTAAGGTATCGATTGTCACTTTTACTTGTCTGAGTAATGGAATGCTTCTAAATATGAGTCCAGTATATAATTTAATCTTTGTAATCAATAACCTTTGGTCTGGAAATTGCCTCTCACTGATCACTCTTTATTCATGACCCTGTGGCACTAGATATTTTCTAACTCCTTTAAACACACACAAATGTGGAGCATACTGAGTATAGCAGCTGTTCTTGAAACTGAGTCCATCATCTAGTATTCCTTCTTTTCCCTATAGTATATAGTCTATAGTATATAGTCTACAACATGTTGTTGGCACAGGACAGGCTTAACCTCTGTCTATTACTGATATACCTATGTTTATATAAATCTGAATTATTTCTTACTTTGTTTTCTAATAGGAAGTATTTAGCAAAACAGATCATCAATTAAATGGCTTTCTGGACACAGAAAATCTTTAGATATTTTATAGTTTGGAAATTTAGATATTATAACACTTGAGGACATTGTAATCATTCAATTAAAAATAATATTATGTAAAGTAGTGACTTACAGTTTTGACACTGAGAAAACAGAATAAAGTGGAGATGGTTACTGTCCATATGAGGTAACATGGCACATCCACTCCACAGGGGATTCATTGTTTTCAGTATCAGGCTAATACAACATGGAATTTTATTCTCACGTGTGTCATAAAATGCTGTTCCACCTGGGAGCAGCAGTGATTGCCTTCTCAGGCATCCCATTTGTTACCACAGTTTTGTACCATGTACAGCCACCCAGGAGTGCTTCTGATGCCAACTTTCCCCTTCTAAGACTTTTTAATTCCCCCTCTTTTGTTAAAATAGGAAAGACGCTACTGAGCTTTGCAAAATCACATATAATTAAGGTAAATGAATCTGAAGCATTTAGCACTAACCGACAATAAGCAAAAGCTGCTGGAATGCTGAGTCATGGCTCCTGTCCTGCCCTTACCATTACTGTTTATTATGTAATCTATTTGAAGGCAGGGGCTCAAGTTGATAAACATTCCAGGTACTTTCAACAGACTTACTTTGCTAATCCTTCTAAATTGCCATGTAAATAATCTTGCTCTATCAGTTGTTTTGTTTGTTTGTTTATTTGTTTGTTTTGTTATTTTTGAGACAGGGTCTCCTTTTACCCCAACTGACCTGGAGTTCACTATGTAGACCAGGCTGGCCTCGAACTCACAGAGATCCACTTGCCTGTGCCTCCCTAGTGCTGGGATTAAAGTTATGTGACACCACACCTGGCTTAAAGACAGTTCTTAGCCATGTGGGTGCTGGGAATCAAAGCCTGGGCCTTCTATCAGTTTGTTTTAAATAAGTATGCTAACATTTGGAAAAATGACTAAAAGTCAATAATAAACACTGAAAGAAAAATGAATATGGGACTGTAGAGATGAATTGGCAGATCAAAGTATTGCTTGGTCTTGCAGAGGACCCAGGTTCAGTTCCTAGCACACACATGACAGCTAACAACAGTCTGTAACTCCAATTCCAGGGGATCTCATGCCCTCTTCTGACCTCCACAGTCATTGCACAACACAGATGAACTTACATACATGCAGGCAATACACTCATACACATGAAAAATAAAAATAAAGTATTTAAAAGAAAACATGACTATAACAATGGCTGAAAAGCAAGTTAAGCAAGTGTTGGGATCGAGGTTGAAGAAGTAAAGCAGACATTAAGAGGAAAATTAAATTCCACAAAGGACTGAAAGGAATAGCAGGAACAAGTGAAGCAGCTTATCTGCAAAAGAAACAGAATATAACAAAAGTATACATTCTTTTCTAACATTCCTAGTGTTATTTTTGGACAGACATGTGAGCTTAAAAATACCTTCTTACTGCAGTATAAAAAAATGAGTAAAAACTTGGATACGAAAATGGTGACTAACATCCATTCATGCTAGTATGAGGACAAAGAGAGTGTTTGAGACTGGAGATATACAAGGATCTGGGTCCAATCACTGAAGTACACTTTCCCATGTGGGAGTTGTGAATACCAAGCATGTTTATATATTGTTAAACAAGTACTTATTTCATTATGGTTACACTGAATCAGAGATTTTGGTCCGCAAGCATCCACACAACCTCCTCATACTTCTCTGCTCTCCTCCACACCCATTGATATATTCTCTTTTGGTTATTTATCTGAAGAACCCTGATTAGTATATGTGTCTAATAAGACATGTGATAATGCAGAATTATCCAAAAAAAAAATAAATAAAAGAAGAAAATGCTGAAAATTCAGTTAGAAAGCTGAAGCTAATAAAAGGATATGGATAGGGTAAAGCCATAGTAAAAAAGCTTAAAATTAAATGTGACGGAAGAAGAAGTTAATAGACTCAAAGTTGGCTAAATTTTCCAGTCTAGATCAATGGAAATACAATCACAGAGAATACAAATATAATAAATGCAACAGTTCTAGGAGAAGTGGTATATTGGAATTTGGAGAAGTGGTAGGAGGGGTTAGATTGAGGTTAGAGATGGGAGGTGGCCTGTAGGTTTAGGTCAGATCCTTCAGTCCATGTAAAACTTGCCACCACTCCTAAAATGTTATGAAAACTCAGACCTTTGTTCAGTGTTTTGGTTAATAGAGTCCTCATGGTAATGGCTAGAGAGATTGCTGTGATGGCTGTTCACTGAAGAGGCTCCTCTGGCCTCCTCCCTCTAGCCCAATTCCTCTCATGATTGGTTATATAACTTTCTTCCTATCTCTCTTATTCTCTTTTTAATGAAGCTCCTCCCTAGGTTTTAAAGGGATACCTCTTCCTTTCAAGGTCCCATCATGTTTAGATAGGAATATATATATNTATCATGGAAATATAAGGACTGAGAGAAGACAGTTCCATAAATCATAACAGTGGGGAAACGATAATAATGAACAAGTATTACACAAAATCAAAAGAAGTGTAGCTTTGTTTTAAAATGAGTTCTACAGGTCAGTATGATATTTTGAATATGTTTAGGATTATCATTTCAGGCAAGCAAAAAAGGCTCTAGTGATGGACCACACCAAAGGGCATTCAGGACAAAAATTGGACTGGATAGGTCTTTATACACATACACATACACATATACATATACATATACATATACATAGACATAGACATAGACTCCAGCAACATTACTCAAATATTTCATTCATTCACTCACCTGTGTTTGCATCGACCCATGTATTCATTTCCTTCTTTCACTTCCTATTTGTCCATTGCTTACAATTCTTCAGTCATTGAATTTTAGTCAAGAATGCAATTATATGTTTTATAATTGCATAATATTTATAATACAATGATATAAACTATGGACTTAAATAAATAGATATTCTGGCATATAGTGAACTACATGACATTTAGTATTTAAACAATACAAACAGGAGGTGGCTTATGTCAGTATTGCATGCTCCACTGAGTAAATAAAACAATGTAAATGTAAATGCCCAAGATATTTTGAGGGCATGTTTTATAGCAGCTGATTAAACTGTGCACTTTCAGGGTCTCTTGAATAAAAGACTTTGTTCCAAAATGTGAACAGCCAGCAATGACATGTGCGCTTATCTCAGTTATTTATGAAATACCCCAAGAAGGTGCTTCATTATTCAGTAAAAAATAGGGGGGTGCTTACTCTTCCTCACTAACAGGATATGGTAGCCTTAAGAAAGTCAGATGACATTAATTGAATTTTGAAAAGCAAATCTAGGCAGGGAACCCTCAGAAAAGCTGCATTATAGTGCTAGAGAAAAATGGAAAAGTTTAGAGTTGCAATTTTTGTAACACACACGCATATATATATATATATATATATATATATGCACAGATAGGTATAATATCCAGATGAAGTTGTGTGCTAATGAGAGAAGGAAAAACTTTTGTAGAATTCTGAATTGAACACTTGTCCTTACTGCTATCTTAATTATTATTCAACATTAAGTACAATTACTACATCTATAATAATGGTACGTTGAAGATGATTCCTGAAGTTATGGAAAGAAAACACTTTGTTTAGTGACAACAATAAACGTACACCATACTGACTGAAAGAAAAGATGAGAAAACACTCAGGGATGTGCTGCTTAATGTCTGTCCTCAGCCTTGAGATTCAAAATCAAATGCCACCCTGAGAAATTTTCCCCGCTGTTTCCAGCAGAGTGGAAGTGGGAGTTTTGGTAAGACTCCTCTAATGTGTATCAATACTCTGCTTCAGACAATATTCCTTCCAAAGTGATTAATCTGAACTGGGAGAGGGATAGCCAAGGCAGCAGTGATACCTATGTGAGAAGATATCCCAAAATGTGAAGAAATCTGTGAAGAGCAAGACAGGAATCTCACTGTAGAAGGTAACAAACTCCTGACCAATCTGAAGTATAATACTCCCACATGTGGGGCTGGAGCGATGGCTCGATGGTTAAGAGCACCTGCTGCTCTTACAGAGGACCCTGGTTCGAGCCCCAGCACTCACATGATGGCTAACAATTGCCTATAATTCCGGTTCTAGGGGAATTTGACATCTTCTTTTGACTGTGTGGCCATTTCACGACACGTGTGCACTTACATACATGCAGGCAATATGCTCATATACACAAAACTAAAATGATAATACCATAAAATATTTAAAACAAGCAAACACAAACTCCCACATGCATCCTATTCCAGATAAAGGATAAGTGTCCCTCTCTGCTCAATTCAAAAATCCTGGGCTTCAGGAATAAAGACCTATTTCCTGTCTCCTGGAGAATTCTGTAGTTAATTCCCAACCTCACCCTCTTGGTAGTTTCAACAGCATCCAAAATTGAGGTGTTATTTGAGATTTTATTGTGAAGCTACTTTTTCTTCTCAGGAGAGACTGCCTAGGACACAATTTCTCTCTCGCAATGTGAACAACTACTATAGGAGCTGTGCAACTACTAATGGTGCTGCGTTTTCATGTCTAAAATGGGGATAATTAATCAGTCCCTTCACCTGCCTCATAGTGTTATTATAACGCTAATAAAAGACCACAGGAAAAGCAGGATTTGACAGAGCACCTTTATAATTCTGTGACATAATTGGTTTTAGTCCAGGATACCCAATAAAAAGAAAGATGTCTAGCTCTTTTTCCCCAGATGGCAACATAGTAAATGAATCACTGCTGTGAAGCTGTAACAATGTGAACAAACATCGTTAAAGGATAAGGGTTCAATATCTAAAGAATGAGAAATTGGCAGGCCATAAAGTAAAAGTCAGTTGGACAATACCATGCAGTTCCTGCCATCTCTACACTGCCTCCAGGGAAACGTCAGCAGAGCAAACCACAGAGTGGACAAGCCGTACTTCCAACAGCAACAATGGACCTGGTTAGAAAATTGTATTTCCATCAGAGAGGAAGAGCCAAAGACCTATGGCTTTAATAACCACAGGCACAATGGTGCCAAGGGAGAAAATTGCCATTAAAATCTCCTTCCGTGCACTACTCTCTGTTGCCTGGAAATCCCTGACTCACAGTTTTATTTCTACACTTTGGAGTTCTGGATGAAATTACAGGAGCACCTTCAAAATTCATGAGCATTTTGTAATCATAGCAACTCAGATACCATAACTTTCCCAGTAAATGAACTGCCTGGAGTAGACTTCAAATTCCAAAGAATTTTCTAACAGGCATATGGACATGACATACATTCTCTCTTCTAAGAGAAACATAAATTCTATGAATGCAAGTAATCAACAATAAACAATAAAATCACAGGGATTCCCATTTATTCTCTCCTACTGCTTATAGTAGTTTAAGAATCAGAAGACTGTGTGCATTCTACTGATGAGGTCCCTCTGGTAGAAATTATTTCCAGAATGCTATAATTGTGTATAGCAGGTGGAAAATATGGGTAAAAATGAATTATTGAAAAAATAATTCTGAAAGCGCTCCTGTTAGCAAGAGAAAAAGAAGAGGCATATTTGTGTTCAACTTTGTGGTTTGGATTAATTGTATATTCTATTTCTAATATAATTATAGCTCTCATTTTCAAATATCTAGTTTCACTCTTAACCAAAAGGAATCAAGTTCTGCCAAATGTCTTGAACTAGTGCATCCTCATAATTCATAAAGAAATATCAGAATTCAGAATCTATGTAATAAAAATCTCCTCTTAAGAGCTCCAAAAGAATATTATCATTCTGAATTGTGCCAGTCTAAACACAAAATGCTTTCAGGCACAAGTTGTGATACTTTCAAGGACTAGAAATAACACTAATAGTCATCAAGGAAAATTATAGTTTCTGTGGGATACTGCTGTGTTTTTGTACTTGTGGATGCATTTAGGGCAAAGACACCAATAATTAGAATGAGGGAACACATAAGGGGTTCAAAATTGTGAAGGCCTCAAATGTCACCTCTAAGATTATAAGAAATTGCTTTATGAAAGAGATGACTCACTTGAAATTGGGTTACATAAAAAATTACAGTGCTAGAGTTTTTGAAAGCTAAAAAAAGTACCTCTGTAAGTTAGTATCCAGCTGCAACTGTGTACATATATTTTTAATTTATTTTTATTTTATTCATATGAGTGTATTGTCTGCATGTATCATGCAATGCCCTCAGAGGTCAGAAGAGGGTGTCAAATCCTCTGGAACTGGAGTTACAGATGGTTCTTAGCTACAATGTGGGTGCTGGGATTAGAATCCCTAGTCTTTTGCAAGAGCAACCAGTGCTCTTAACCACTGAGCCATCTCTCCAACTCCTATATTTTTAGTAAGTCCTACTTTCACCTATTGTTTTTCCTCAACAGGTTATTTTACAAACCATTCTATGGAATGTGTAGTCTGATTTAGAGAATTGTTAGTAGACATGGCATATTCAATAGCAAATTTTCCATCTTTTCAGATGTTATCCCTAAAACAGTAACATAAAACTGTAACATAACTGTGCTGGATAGCTTTAGTGTCAACTTGACACACCAGGGTTGAGGGAGGCTCAGTTGGGGAATTGGATCCATTGGATTGGCCTATGGCCACATCTGTGGAGTATTGTCTGATTGTCGAGCAGTGTGGGAGGGCCCAGCTCACAATGAGTGGTGCCACCTTGGGCAGGTTGCTGTGTACCAAATAAGAAGGCAAGCTGGGCATAGGCCAGGGGAGCAAGCCAGTAAACAGCATTCCTCCATGGCCTGTGCTTCAGCTCCCGCTTCCAGGTTCCTGTCCTGAGTTCATGCCTTGGGCTTGCTAAGTGATGAACTGTGACCCAGGAGATGTAAGCTGAATAAACCCTTTCCTCCCCAAGTTGGTGTTGGTCACAGTGTTTTGTCACAGCAATGGAAGACAAACTAGAATAATAATCCTTACAAATTTACTGATAAGAGTATGGGAACAAATAGAATATAATTAAAAATATTTCTACCTGAGAAAATATGTTTTCAAACTGTTTTTCAAGTAATCTTCACAGCATTTAATATATTTTATTAAAGGTAATTTTGTACCAGTAAGAATTTCATATGTGATTTTAGTAGAAATAAACTTAAAAAAATCTTTTTAATATATGACATATAATAGTTTTTGTTCAACATAGCTCATTCCGCTAATGTCTACCACTTAAGTAGCATCAATAAAGATGTGAAGAATTATGTTAATCAGAAGCACTAGGCAATCTGTGTCAATTATTTAAATGTCACATATTATGTAGTTTCCAACTCAATCAACTTTCATTTCAGCTTCTACTATCATAATAATTTTAAAGACTTTAGAATTAAAGTAAATTTAAATAATTTCACTATGAATTTCAACACTTTTGTCTACCAAATCAACATTGCTTAAAAAACAATGCAAGGAATTTATCTATTTGTTGTCAGGACTTTAATAATATGCTAGTGTTTGGTTCAGTAAGTTTCTGTTTAGATAAGTATTCAATACAATAACAATAATCAGAAGAAAGAAAAGGAAAACCAAAAAGATGTTAAATACAGTATTACATAAAATCATTAAAGTTCAAAAAAGCAAAAGCATCACGAAAGATATCAAAAAAATTAAGGGACAGGGAAAAAAAAACAAATTGCTTTTCAGCTAGAAGAGAAAACAGTATCCCATCAAATAAATGTCACAGATTCAACAATTTAAACTCTTGTTTATGGCATATATACACAATGGAGTTCTATTAATGTGTAAGAAAAATGAAGTCATGAAATTTGCCACTAAATTTATGTGAGTGAGGTAGCTGAGTCCCCCAAAGGCAAGAAGTTCATATTCTGTATTATTTGGAGATCTGAGTTCTCAATCTTAATCTAAAGATTAAGTAAATAACCTAAGTAACTGAAGAAGACAGGAAATTAGAAAAGGATTAGGGGAGAAAATAAAGTAGAAGCCATAGAGATGGGGGTAGCAGTACATAGGTGGTATCAAGGGGGAGATGGACAAGATAGGGGAAGGGCTTTAATTGGGGAGGGGGAGGAAGGAGAGAGGGGGATACAAAGGATGTTTGGAAAAGCCATTGGGGAACAGTTATAATGAGCTTCCTTGGAATATAATACATGTGTGTACGTTTATAGCTGAAGGCTATCTAACAAACTCACAATGCCAGGTAAGGGAAACCTCCCTTTGAGTTGTTGCTGAGTGTAGTCCAAGAGACTCCCAAACAACATGAGCTATTGCCATAGCCTCTCAGAATGTGAAGGTAAGTCCCTATTGTTAAAGACACCACACATTTTGAAGACAAGACTTGGAGGAATCAAGCAGGAATTGACCTGGAAGCCTTCTCCAGTCATATCACAAGTTGGTGTGTGAACAGTCAGGGGAGAAACGTGATCAATAGTCCAACACAGATGCAAAGTCTACATAATCATGACCATGACCGACTAAGAAAAATATGCCTAATCATGCAATAGTAGTACTTTCATCTTGGGCTTACTGACAGTTATCTAAATAGGCTTAAAGCTCACTCAATTGCAAAATATTATTGACTTGTGCTGTAAATATAGACAAACACATTTTGGAGAGATCATTTACCCCAAGAACAGATAACTGCCAAATTTTCAAACCAATATGATTTCTAGCTATATTCTAAATATGCATTTTTATGTCCACAGATAGGAATAGCTCTTACCACTCATAATCCATTTTGCAAGAGATAGAAAATAGTATACAGTAATACAACTGGCCAAAATGCAGAAAATAAGTGACCATAGGGAACCCAGCCCCAATTTGAACAAGGCAACCCATAAATAGAAGGCTCAAGTGACATTGAGAAGGAGAGGCCAGGAAGACTTTAAACCAGGGGACTAGGAGAGATGCTGCTCGATAGTGGGAAGCTGTACCTAGGAAATCTCAACAATATAGTTGCTTAGACAAGATCTGCATAATTACCACCAATTGACAGGTGACATGGAAGGGAAAATTTGCCAAGATCCCACCTCTAGAAGATAAAACTTGGCATGTTTTTTCTTATCTTTGGGTGTTTGAGCTTTTAAATGTCTGTTTGTGTCATAATTTAAACTTGTTAAATTGCTTCCTCCCATTTCTATAGCACTATAAAAAAGAGAGTTCTCTATCAGCAATCAATGATTGCTGGGAAAAAAGGATCCAGGTTTCTCCAGAGATGAGATTGTTGATATGCTACCCAATTTCAAGAGATTAGACCAAAATACATGTACTTATATGTGCCTGTAAATGGACTCAATTCCCAGCACCCACATGGCCACTAACAACCATCTCTAACTCCAGTTCCAGAGGATCTGATGGCCTCTTCTGACCTCTGTGTGCATTGCAAGACATGGACACACTTATACATGCAAACAATACATTCATACACATAAAATAAAAATGACAAATAAAATATATTTTTTTTAAAATGAGAAGTCACAAAATTGAAAAGGAGTACAAAGGGGATAAAGAAAGAGTAGGAAGGTATAGGAGGAGTTGAAATGATGTAAATGTAGTAATAATATATGAAATCATCAATAAAATAAAACAAAAAGTATACATTCATTTTCAATTACAAACCAGTTAATTATCTAATACATTAAAAAAAAACTTAGGTTATTTGTGAACATCATAGGGTTCATTTTATAAAACTAAATGATAGAGGTAAAAAGTTAGATATGTTCTCTTAATCCAAACAAGAGGTGCAAGATAATAATAATAATAGTAATAATAATAATAATAATGATTAGTTTCAAATTTATGAACTACTAATGCTGTAAAACACTTTGCTCTTTTACAATAGTATTTTCAGTAATACAATACTAACACACATGAAAATAATGAGTAAATATATAGTATATATATACTGAAGCTGGTAACAGTTATTAACATTATAAAATACTATGAACCATGCATATTAGGATTGACACACATATTAGGAAGACAAGTAGTATAGTAGGCTGTTTGCATCAGCATGAACACCAGCTCCTAGGTGCTATGAATCTTAAGAGGATGTACGTAGGTGATAGGACATTTCTATCAAAATAGTACAGGAATACCATCTTATATGAGGAAAGCCTATTAATGTAGTGCAGGGCTGTATACTACAAAATTAATGTTGTATTTCTGAGAGATGGGAGCAGACAAACTATACTATTTTCGATTTTTAATGACCAAGTCGCTTTTATCATCTATAGAGTGTCTAATAAAATGTTATTTTAAATGAATATGATCTATATTTTAAAAATTCTGTCTAAATTTGTTGTATTTAATAGGGCATCCATTTTAAATTACAATCAAATTAGAATAACTCTCAATACACACCATTGTCATGTAACTTCTTTACTTACAATATCAATACAGTAAATTTATCTTTAATATAGTATATCCAGTTTTTTTTTCTTCAAGCGGATATAATAAAAGTTTTGCTTACTTTACCACAATATTCCCTAAACATCGGGCCTTCAATTTTTGCATGTTGTCATCCAAGATCATAACTACAAAGAAAATATAGATATGTTAATTCACATACTAAACTTTAAAACTTAAACATCCCACATTTTATATATTCTATTCCAATAATTTTAGCTCAAAATGATATTCCTATTCCTGTAAGAACATGAAGATATATGAGTAAGATAAATATATTTTATAAAAATATAAAGGATCAGCCGGGCTTGGTGGCACATGCCTTTAATCCTAGCACTTGGGAGGCAGAGACAGGCGGATCTTTGTGAGTTCAAGGCTAGTCTGGTATACAGAGTGAGTTCCAGGACAGCTGGGGCTACAAGGAGACCTTGTCTCGAAAAGACCAATATATATATATATGAAGGATCTATGCATTTGATATGTTTCAAGATCAGGAATTTCCTTTCAGAAACTCCCTAAAGTAAAAATGCATTTTAACATAATCTCGTTTTTTTGTCCACTTACACCCTAAAAGTGAGATAAGAACATGAAACAGATGCTCATCTTAAAAAAAAAAAAAAAAAAAAAAAAACCCTAAGAGGCAAAGTTTCAAAGTACCGCAAAATATACATACAAGAAAACAAAGCACATGCATTTCAGACATAATCTAGATAATTCACTCTTCCCAATTATTATCCCAACCTTTTCTGTGATGTTTTGCTAAAATCTGGAGAATGTTTAGTATCAGACTTGGTGTCTACATTTTAGCAAATTAAAGTGAAACGAGAATCCTCCCCATGTAGATTCTGCAGTCTTCATGAGCCACCATTCACTTAGGTCGTTCCTAAGCAGCTAAGAAAAGACACTGTCCCTGGATGAAATTAATATCTCCTTTGTTTATATTCTTGGAGCTGTATCTCAACTGACTGTGAACTTATCAAGAGTGGAGACCAGTCCAAATTCATCTTTATTTCTTCAAATCCTAGGACAGTGGCCCAATTCCTACATTATCCCAGACAAACTTTTATCCCCCTCTGGCTTTCAATTTGTAAAATAGGAACAATCTCTATGAATTGTTTTGAGGAAAATGATATATGAAATGGAAAGCTTTTGTGAGTTACTCAATGAATGTGAAATTAAATGTCACCTAGAGTCCTAGATTTTTTTCTCATATAGAGAGACTTCCTTCCCTTCCCCCTAAGTATCCTGCTTTTTATTATACTACTATATACTACATTGTGCTTTCAGATCTCTGTTATAAACAAAAAAAAATAGGTCATAAATTCCCTGGTTCCTCAATAGAAATTTCACTTCCCTTTCTGAGGCTTCTGCACTGTCGTGTCATGAAGTATCAAACCTTAACTTAACATACACATATATGATATATATTATGCATAAGGAGAAAATATGTTTAACATTGCCCACAATCAGTAACCCCTAAAACTCTCTCAAAACAGAGCCATTTTTCTGATCAAAGGTATGAGAATTATAGAACTATTCAAACAGAAGGACTCATTCTAAATGGATTCAACTTTTCATGGCTAGAGAAGTCACTGACTTCACATTTTTTTTTTTTTTGGTCTTTTGAGACAGGGTCTCCCTGTAGCTCTGGCTGTCCTGGAACTCATTTTGTAGACCAGGCTGGTCTTGAAGTCAAAAAGATCCACCTGCCTCTGCCTCCCGAATGCTAGGATTAAAGGGGTGTGCCACCACGGCTTATACACAGGTTTTTAAAAAATACCTGCCCTGTTTGATTTGTAATGTAATTTTGTATGAAATGCACAGAGCTTCAATAAAACATTGGCAAATAAAAAAAATACCCGCCCTCAAAAAAATCCAAAATGTCTATTTATAAATACATCTCATGGATTAAATTATGTAATGTGATGTGTAACAATATTTTCATATCAGAGAATGAAAAGACAAATATCTAAATTTTGCCATTTATTTTTAATTCAGAAATATATGTTAAGAATGACAATTCTGCCCCTAAAAGCAGGCTTTCTCTCATAAATCTAGTAGGCAAAATATAGTGACTTTATGCAAATTATATAATCTCTATGCCTTATTTTCCTAATCTGTAAAGTAGGTATGTGAATCTACACTGTCTACATCAAACTGATATTTCTGCGTTCCCTGAAATGTTAACAGCACTAACAGCTAAGTCTTCATTCCATTTTTTTTCACTTGTGGATGTTATGTCAGTGCTTTGTTGTGGAATGTCACCTTCCAATAGCACTAAAGAATACATAAAATTATAATTTGCATTTAGAAATAAGAAAACTCAATAATATAAAACTTGGATGGCAGATAAGAGTTACAGAATTAGGGAATGGAGTCCAATAGTAATGATCATTACTATAATTGTTAAAACAAATTCTGATAACACCTTATCACAGAAATACAGTATTAAGGAAACATTTTCATCAAAGTTGACTTTGTTTTTAATTTTAGTTAAGATTCAAGAAACCTGTTATCATTCTTTTTTTTTTTTTTTTTTTTTTTTTTTTGAGTTTTGTTAGCCTTTAGTTCTAAGACTTTTTTGCTGACAGATCAAAATGGAGCAAGGACCAAGAGGCTGTTTTTACTGAAAGCACTGACTCTTCATTTGGGCCCATAGACACCAATAGGAAGGTAAAAGCAAAATGAAAGCTTGGCCTCTCTGTCTTCAGGTTCTATCTGTTTCCTTCACCTTAAACCTTGGAACAGATTGTTCAGTTCTTCATATAAGTGCATTAATTATTTAAGGATGAGATATGAGTATACCTTTCGAGGATGGGTTTGGAGCAGCTGGCTCCCTTATTAAGAGCAACTTACTCCTCTTCAGGAGGCGTAGTTCCTAGAAACCAATTGGACAACTCTAACAGCCTGTCACTCCAGCTCCATGGAGGATCTAGACCTCCCCTTTAGGCTTCTGTTTTTTTTTTTTTTTTTTTTTTTTTTTGTTTTTTTTTCTGCATCTTTCTTGTTTTCTTTGTTTTGTTTTATATTTTTCTTTAACAATAGGTGATAATCGAGTACAAGCATCCTTCATGTAAAACCAATTTCAGCGAGCAGTTGTGCCCAAACCCACAGCTCATGGGTCCCACTATCCAACGGGGGTTGGCTTGTAGTTCAATCAAGTTGATCAAATGAGTATCCAGCCTATATTGTTGTAGTTTCACCATTCACCCCAATCATAGCCCTTACATTCTACCACGCCCCCTCTTCCGCAGATTGTTCCCTAGGCTTAGAAGAGGGGCACAGGTGGATGACTCCTCCGTCAGCACCAGCTACACCTCATCTGCCTGGAAATACTGTGCAGCAGTGGCAGCCATATGTCTGTATATCCCAAATCTAATTGGCTATTAGCTCTCTCCTTGGAGGAATAACCCACGGCTGATGCCACAAGCATACATCCTCTAATGGTTAGGAGACGTTATAAGCCACACGAAGACCCTGTCATACTTTACAGAAGAAAATGTAATTCATGGATTAACATACCATCCAAACATCTATGTCTATACCAAAGTAACCTACCATAACAATTAGTACTGTTTAAATACCTATATATCTAATTGCGTGTGCTTCATTTGTAGGATCGAAAGGCTATATAGTATACTGTTTAAGTACCTATATATCTAATTGCATGTGCTTCATTAGTAGGATCGAAAGGTTATGCCTGGACAAGCTGGCAGCCCATGAAAGAAAACAGCCAGAACTGACTAGAGACCAAGACAACAGCTCCAGAGAAAGTATACTGTTTTGCTTCTCATCTACCTGTGCCCCTCTTCTAAGCCTAGGAAACTTGTTATCATTCTTAAATGTTAGTATATATATGGAAGAAACTGTAGTTTTTGTTAATGAAAGCAAGGAATCAAAGTGAAATATGACAACTTGAACGGATTTCTACTATACAAGTGTTGAAATATTGTGCAGTCTCTCTGTGCTTCAAGTTACACATCTCTGCATGGTTATAGCATATCTAAATTAAATATGTATCAATGAGAAATGAGACACATAATACTGGAATCTAGAAGGTACTATATAGGTAATAATTCAGCTAAGTTTTTTGCCACCCTTCATAATAACCAAGGAACAGAAACAACCTAAATGTTCTTCAACTGATAAATGGATAATGAAAATGTAGAACATTTTTGCAAAGGAATTTTCAGCTGCAAAGAAAAATGAAGCCATGAGATTAGTAGGGTAAATGCATCAAATCCATGTTCCTAAAAGTCTGCTTATGTGATATTTTCTTGGCTATTCCAGCCATTTAGAACAAGCCATTAAAAGACAACATTAATTTTCTTAAAAATTAAGATATTCATTTTTAATATCTGACATTTATTCAGTAAAATATTTATTACACAGTCAGCACAACCTCCCCCACCCAAAATTTATTAACATTGCACATTTTAAATTGCCATGGTCATTACTTACCATTGTATCCTGGGACACACTTTCCTGCTTGCCCTGGTGGAGGTGTTTTGGAGTTACCTAATCCAACACATGATGCTGTTATTGGGGATCCAGTCTCTGGCAAAAGAAGTATGATATATCATTTATTGTTTCAACATGGAGCTATGTTTTTCCAGTACATGCATATCAAACCCATAGCAGCTTGCCTCAGAATTAGATTGCATTAGGAATAGATGCAACTCTAATCACAGTGTGTTGTTTAAGATGCTAAGCACTACAGTCACTGTTGAAGATAATCAGCAAAAATCGGAGGCACTGTGATGGTTAACAGAACTATCATTATATCATGACAAAATTAGGAGTCTTTTATTAAATGCCACATAAATTATTTACAAATGATTTTTTTCTTTTTTTCTTTTTGTCTTTTCTTTTTTGGTCTTTTTGAGACAGGGTCTCTTTGTAGCCTCAGCTGTCCTGGAACTCACTCTGTAGACCAGACTGGCCTTGAACTCACAAAGATCCACCTGCCTCTGCCTCCCGAGTGCTAGGATTAAAGGGGTGCACCACCATTCCTGGCAATTTTTTTTATTTCAATATTTAGACTACACTCTTAAAGTTATAGGATATTTGTTTAGAATAATTCATACAGTAATGCTTCATCAAGGAAAAGAAAGACTGCTCTGGTATTAGCAATAGGTAGAAAGAACAGAGAATTCTGAGAACTTGAAGGTTTCACAGCACAAGAGAAAATTTAAAAGATCCCTAGACTATTCTCTGGTTCACCTTAAATTACTTTGTTTATCATTGTAAGTTATATCTGCATGATAAATATTTCTGGATTTTTAGTTTTCTGTCTGGAGAGGCTGCATCTCAAGCTGAATTTACCACAATTTTAGCAACTAGTTCCCTGGTTGTTGGTCATGGGTGTGTCACAGGTCCAAATCATAGGAAGACTTGTGCTTATACTGTTATTCACCCAAAACATAATCTTACAATTAGCCCCCCAAAAATGACAAAAATGTTAAATTTCTTTCTTCAAACTCATCTTCACTAATAATAGCAGCTATTATCTGCTAGCCTTAAGTTCTGAAAACAATTATGTTTTAGAGTAAATTATTTGTACTCTACAAAATTGGAGTTAATAGGATCTTTCTAGCATGAGGCCTACACCCATGAAGGACAGGATAAGAAAACAGTAACAGTGAAATTTTGGTAACTATTGTACAACACTCACACATGCACACACACACACAAACACACAAACATGTGCCCAAGAGATTAGTCATTTTTAAAATAATAGAGGAATAATAATAGCATTGACCTCCAACTATTCATAATGCATCTGACCACCTTGAGCTGTACTATAATTTGTCACATATTTTAGAATGATGGGGATTGATAATTGTTTTTCTCTTTTCAGAGTTCAGTTTATTATTCATATTTAACAGTTGGCACCTCTCATCAGTAAGAGAAGATGGACTTTTGAACACTAAAACATAGCCCCAAATCACAGTCTACTGTTTAAGATATTAAGCCTGGGGGTTGGAGAGATGGCTCAGTGGTTAAGAGCACCAACCGCTCTTGCAGAGGACCTGGGGTCGATTCCCAGCACCCACATGGCGGCTTAGAACTGTCTTTACCTCCAGTTCCAGGGGAATCTGACACCCTCTTCTGACCTCCACGGCATTGTACCACATGGATGCACTAACCTACATGCAGATAGTACAATCATACACATAAAAAAAAATAAATAAAAATTTTTAAAAAAGATATTAAGCCTTTTTCACTGGTGAAGAAAGTGACCAGAACCAGATGCTTTTGAGGTTTAACAAAGAGTTCATATTATATCATAATTTATATTATATAGATTATATTATAATATAAAATAGTTTATATTATAATATAAAATTATAATTTTTATATTATATCAAAACCAAGTTTTCTTAATCAATTGGTATTCTATAGGTATGCAGTGCTACAAGTCTCAGTTTCCCCACAGCACAACCAAAGTGGACAAGGAAATCCATGTGGCATGAAAGACGAACAGAAATATTGTCCTTGTTCTTTTTGAAAGTGTCTACATATTCACCTCAATACTCATAACTGATGTGGGAGATAATCAGTGATAAGGGTGGGAATAATGTGGTTAAAGAGACACAGGAAGAAGTTCTATTCTGGAAGGGGACAGATGATTCAAAAGATGCTTGTTTCTTTACTAGCTCTTCAGCTAACATCAATCATTTAAAAATATCTCCTATCAGATTTCATCAATATGATCATGCCAAGCATCTGGAGTTCAGGCTTTTTTTTTTTTTTTTAACAAATCCATGTATTTTTTTTTAACTTTTTTTTTTTTAATTTATTTCTGTATGTGTATCAATGTACTGTCTGCATGCAGGTCTGTGCATCCGTGTCGTGCAATGCCGCGGAGGTCAGAAGAGGGTCTCGGATTCCTCTGGAGCTGGAGTTCTCCTGGAATTGGAGTTTCAGAGGCTCTCGGCCGCCATGTGGGTGCTGGGGATCGAACCCGGGTCCTCTGTAAGAGCGGTCGGCGCTCTTAACCGCTAGGCCATCTCTCCAGCCCCTAGAGTTCAGTCTTTTAACTCTATAAGGCCATTGAAACTTGTCAGCAGACAATTCTGAAATCTACAAAAGCATCAGCACTGATTTTAGTACCTGCCTCCTAAAATTCAAACAAACACACTTCTTTTTTTTTTTTTTTTTTTTTTTTTTGTCTTTTTGAGACAGGGTCAAACACACTTCTTAATAAGCTCCAACTGCACTGTACTTCACCCCCATATGGATGTGGATTCTTTTTGTTGCTGTCATTTTGAGACAGAGTCCTGGTTGTGTTGGAACTCACAGAGATCTGCCTGTCTCCTAAATGCTGGGATTAAAGCTGTGTCCCACTAAGCACAGCTGAATATGCATTCTTACAAATGCTATCAGCACTCTGCTCTTCCTACCCACAGGGAAAAATACGGAAATAAGTGAGAACTAAGCTGGGCTTTAAATGAAGAGGCAGGAAAGGATTAGCAAATTACTGTAATTAGCTTTGCAGGTGAAAGTTGACATACACACTTCCTGGAGTCTTGTTATTATCTATTTATAATTTTTTAAACTTCAGTTATTTTTTATTATAGGAAAGTTTTGGAAAAGATTATCTTCCTGTATAATTAATTTCACTCTGAATTTTAAAGGTGACAAAAAAGAAACCCTACTTAGGTAATTTAAATTAGAGAAAGTTTATGCTTTGAACATTAGCGATTCAAATATCTTGTTGACGAAATTTTTAGAGTCATATAAAGCCTAGTTAAAAAAAGAAAAACAAAAATAGTGTTAGTGATAGGTATATGGTATGATCAAACAGAATGGCTGTGCCTGGAACTCTAACCATAGTAGAGTCTTAAACAGGATCAAAGTAGGACGAGAAAGACTATAATAGATAAATATGTTTTCTTTCTTTGTAACTATGAATGTCTTGCGATGCAACAATTTATCCGTCTGACACTCCATCATGCAAACACCTGTCCATTCATTCACACACAACAAATCTGAAGAAAACACTGTTGATCAAGCAGACCTAAGTGCAAAGTGAACTTCTAGTTAGAGAAAGCCTCCACTTCCCACTCTCCAGGCTGCAGTCCCAGAGCCCCACTTTGAAGATCTTCGGAAAGCAACTGTTTCACACTACCAGAGCTATAATTAACTGACTAGAAGTTATGTAGGGAAACAGGAAATCCAGATGTTACATTGTGACTGGGAAATAGCTACGTTAAATCAGAACATTCTCTTTGAACAACTGAATTGGGAACTACATTTGAAGATATCTTTACTGAGATATTCTGCCTTGGAAAACTGCTCAGCATATCACCAGCTTAATTTCTTTAGGTAAGAGAGGGCCAGGAAGAAGATGGAAAGGGATCGATGGACGTTAGGAATATCCCTGGTGCTGTCAGGATATTCCACTTCCACAGCATTAGAAGCTATTGAAAGAATGTGACTTCTGCTTTAAGGCTAAATTTGGTGTATTCACTAGGAGACTGCCTCACTCTACTGAGATGTTACCCAAATGAATTTTCCCTAATACTTTTAATTCTGAATGGAACCAAGGATAAGAACAAACAGGATATGTTTTTGAAATATGAATTATTCTATGTATGGGGTTCAGTGCTTTTTAGTAATATAATTCCATCTCATTCTACTAATAAGACTACAGAAAAAAATGTTATGTTTACACAAACTGAAAGAATCTAGACAAGTGTTATAGAAAATTTAAATAATTTGTCTAAGTTCATATAGTAGATTCATAGGAGATGAATGTATAGGCAAATCTATTAACATATGGGCTGATCACATAGAAGACAGAGGGTAAAGAAATAGAAATCATGTGGACTACATCAATACAGGAAGAAAAATCCTTGAGAGAGTGAACCCCGTCTCTCATATTTGTAAATGGAAACAGTGCAACACAAATTGCCTAAAATTAATATTTATTGAGCAGTTATTATATGCTAGGGACAATCCTTAGTACTAAGGATACAACAATAAAACAAGATGACAAAAATTCATATCCTCAGACAGCTCACATTCTAGTTCAGAGGACAGTGTTCAATAATATATAAATAAAAATACAGTTCAGTAAAGAGTTATAAATGCACAACAAAAAAAATCAAAGCATAAATTTTTTTTGAAATTCCTTAGAAGATGCACAGTTTTGCTGGGCGTGGTGGCGCACGCCTTTAATCCTAGCACTTGGGAAGTAGAGGCAGGCAGATCTTTGTGAGTTCAAGGCCAGCTTGGTCTACAAAGTGAGTTCCAGGACAGCTGGTGCTACAGGGAGACCCTGTCTTGAAAACCAAGAAAAAAAAAGAAAAAAAAAAAAAAAAAAATAAAAAAAGAAAAGCAAGAATGCCAGTTTTATATTGGTTGAGTATAAAAAAAAATGACCGTCTCTGGAGAAGATGAACTTGGAATAAAAAATTGGAAGAAATAAGCATGTGTGACATATAGATACAGGGGAAATAATCAAGTAGGCAGAAGCTTCAAGAGTCCTGACGAATCTATTCCTAGAGTACTTAAGAGCAATCGTCCAACCAAAGGTAATGAGGAGAATGAATGTGGGAAGCATTCATAAGAAACAAGGTCATCCAAGTGTGGTGGCGCATGCCTTTAATCCTATCATCTTGGGAGGCAGAGGCAGGCGTCTTTCTGTGAGTTCAAGGCCAGCGCTGGTCTACAGAGTGAGTTCCAGGACAGCTTGGGGCTACAGGGAGACCTCGTCTAAAAAGACCAAAAAAAAAAAAAAAAAAAAAAAAAGAAAGAAAGAAACAAGGATAGTGAGCAGACAAATTACATAAGACTACTTCAAAAGCTTCAGAAGAGCTTAAGCTTTCAATAGGATGGAAGTTGTAACCTAATGATGGCTTCTGAATAAATGTTAATGACTCATAGCAATGAACACAAAGTTTATTTAAATATTTGCACAATATTTAAGTTCTGTGGTCAGATTAACTCAATTTACGGTTCCACATACAGGAGAGAGAGAAGAAATGCAAACACACACACATCTATATCTATCTATATGTATATCTATATCTATATAGATATATATAAAATATTAGAAGAAACATTTAATAAATCTCTGGTGGCTTCCTAAAGTTCCAGAACCAGCTCATAGACAAATCTCAATATTAGCAAAAGAATCGGGATGCCACTGAGAGTAGACAAGAGTCAGAAATTGAGGGTAGGTGGTCTACACAAACCAAACAACCCCTCTTTGTTATGTCTGTTAGTGTTTATAAAGTACTGCATTGCTGGAGCCTGTAAGATGTTTCAGGAAATAGAGGAGCTTGCATGGATGCCTGATGCTTTTGTTTCTAGCCTGGATCCCACAAGGTAACAGAAGAGAACTGAATACCAAGAGTTGTCCTCTGATGCATGTACACACACACGTGTACACACACACACATACATGAATTTTTAAAAGTTATTTGCATAGTTGAAGTGAATTTTGACAGTTTTTAAACAAGACCCTTAAAATACACATTTTTTTACCCAGTTATTCCACATAAGTGATTTATGGAAGGAAATATTTTCAGTTCATAGACACTTAGTGACAAGAATGTTTTCAACAATATTGGCTACATTACAGTGAAGATATTGTCTTCAAATAGGAAGCATGCTATATTAAAAAATGATACTGGATATTGAACAGGTAGGCCAGCTCTCTGCACTTGTGCAAACCCAGCTGGAGTACCACCAATAGGCAGTGCAGATTTTGCAGCAAGTCACTGTTAGACTGGAGGAAAGAATAAGACAGGGTTCATCTCAGCCAAGAAGAGAGTATCAGGTAAAACCATGAATGAGCCTAGAGTTTTCCACTGGAGACAGTACTCAGCCCAGTGGAGGTCTCTCCCACACAGGCACACCCAAACCTGCAGGTGTCCAAATGGATCAGCCCTGCTTCCAAGCTCTATATGACTTTGAACCTGAAAAAGAAGGGGAACTGGGCTTTAAAGAGGGTGATAACATCATACTCATTAATCAAATTGAAGAGAACTGGTATGAGGGGCTGCTGCATGGCCAGTCTGGCTTTTTCCCCATCAATTATGTAGAAATTCTGGTTGACCTGCCCCAGTAGGATGTTATGCTGGCTGGCTCACTTCTTTTTGACCCAGATAGTTGTTTAACCACTACTTTGGTAATGCTGCTTACAATACATCTTAAATGCAGGCCGTAGTGGGCCAAGTCACCAGGCCCATGTCTGTCTTGAGTTGGCTCATGTACTCCCACAGGAGGCATGGTGATGGATGGTATCTTCCAAGCCCAGTGGGCCTGACATGTGCTTCTAAATACCATCTGAGACTAGCCAGAACTGTTGTTTACACAGGCTCAGGAGGCTGTGGTTTCTTAGACTATGACAATGAGCCACATCACAGAACAACCATCCCAACTGAAGATATTGTGTGTCACCTAGGGGCCATCTCAAGGTCTCAAGTTCTCCATTTTCATAGGAGAACGTGTCTTTTATACTTTACTTTTCCAGATATGTGAGTTACAGAATTATTGAAGAAAACCCTCACCAGCAAATTATCCACTGGCTAAGGAACTTGGTCTCTTGATGCCACCAGTAGAAAAGTATTAATTATCTAAAGCAACTTTCTTCCCCTATTTATGCCTATTTGGGGATATAGCCAGCTTACTTCCCTCCCTGCTATTAAATCACTGAGTGAGGGCAGGAGTCCCATTCATTTCTGCATGAGATGGTAAGCATTCAGTATATTGTCTGAAAAGAGAGAATTCTACATTAGGATGAACTGGGAACAGATCTAGTTTTCAACATAAATTCTTTGCTGTACACAGAAGCCATGTATGTATTTAGATAATTTCTGAAGGGTATGGGAAGGGGGGAGCAAAAAAAAAAAAAAAAAGAAACAATACAAAGCCATTCAAACACCAGAGATGAATATCCACCAATGGAAATAACTCACAAAATATGGATTAGGAGAAAGTTGTAAGATGAAATGTACAGTATGACCCATTTTTACACAAATAATATACATGGAGCCTCATGGGTACTACATTTGCAAACATCTTGGCAAGACACTCATTAATCTAGTAAGGAAAGTCATTTTGGGTGGTGTTGAAAAAGTAATTATAAAGAAGACAGAAAACTACAGAAAGAACTTTGAGGTATCCACAGTACCCGTAATGGTAAAAATGGCTGAAATTCTTCTGTACAGAAAGCAGAGATTTCTTAATCATGGAGATCTGTCTTTAATTTGGGATCATTTTGATGTCTGTGAGTAATTCTATAAGGGATTCTTTGTAAGTTGTTGGGTACTGGGAATCTTACAGGTACTGGACCCTCTGAGCCACCAGCTACAGTGCATGGGCCAGTAGCCTGAGTCACTAAGCTAAAATGCTATTTCAACCAACAGTGCTGTATGAGTCAACCCCCAGGTCATCCCCACACACAAGAAGATAGCCATTCCAGATTCTCCAGAACAAACCGTTCAGTGATGAGCATTTTTTAACAGTACATGGAGCACCAATTCCACAAAACCTTAAGAAGTGAGCCTTTTATTAAGCCACTAGTTTGGGGAAAATTCTTGTATGTAGCAATAGATAACTTGCGATACATTACTGGAAATGTAAAAACTTAAAAAGTATTTATTGAAATTCTCAAACTGTCTATCATTAGATGGAGACATTTTCCTAGCTTGTAACTGGAATCATTTACTTTCCTTTGCCCCTGAGAGTCATTTGTATCACCAGGACCAAACCGTCTGGTCCTTGACATTTCATGTTAAGGAAATGTTTGAAAAATTGTAAGTGCATACTTCTGACACATTTTACCTTCCATTCCCATTATTAAGATTAGAACTCTTAAAAATAGAGAACAACAGAATGTAGTCCCAAAATGAATCAGAGAGAAGAAATAAAGACTTCAAGAAAAAAAAGGAATCTAGTAATTTATAGTTCCTATTATAAACTTTTATTATTTCTGGACTGATATTCAAAGGTCAGCTTTTCAATATGTTTGTTGGATATATTTTCTTCATTGAAAGACATTTTTTTAAGGAAAGAAATGTTAAGGTGAAATAACATACCAAGTAGAAATAACAACACATGTAAACACTCAAAAATGAGATCACCAAGGGATTTTAAGTTTTTGAACAAAACAAAGTACAGCAAGAGTAGGTGGGCCAAGGGACGGGATGAAAGGAAAATGAAGAGGGAAAATGCAAAGCATCTATGCCCGGCTTAGAAATCTGGACATTAGTCCAGGAACATTGGGAACCACAGACATCAGCAGCACCAATGGTTTTTAAATTATTTAGAAAATGATCTCCTCACTTGCAAGCTCAAGCACTAAACTAATAACCCCAGTCCTGATGACCAAATAGGGGAGATGCTGGCAGCCTGACAAAGGCTAGCCAGAATGGAAAATGAGACCAAGTTCAGTTATACTCAGAACCCAAAGATCTTAGTAATTATAAGAAAAAGCAAGAAGGAGATGTCTAGGTTAAACACCAAGGATTTGTATCACAACATCAGCACAGAAAGATGACATGTGAATGACGGATAAGAGAAAGGACAGGGTAGCAAACTGAAAAGTCCTGTTCTTTTTTTTTTCAAAGCCAATTTTTTACTGAAGCTCTGTTCATTTCATACAAAATTACAAATCCAATCTAGACCCGCGTGCCCCTCTCTGCCCTCCCACCCTGCCAGAGCTCATGCATTCTGCCAAAAATGTTTTTCATCTTTTTCCCAGTCTCTCTCAAAATTCTCGATGCAGCAGTTTGCTGTTTCAAGTTGACCATTTCAGTCAGTTCCTTGACACAGGCTTTCTGTTGTTGTTGTTGTTGTTGTTGTTATTCCTTGCAATATGCTTCATTCCAAAATATGCACTTATGCATGCCACATATATCATAGGTTTCAGCATCTTCAGCTTATGATTTTTTTTCTTTATTAGGCTGAAAGCTGTCATGTTTGAAGGCTCCTCCTTGGCAAGCCCAAACCACCATCAGTTCTGCCCTTGTGTTCCACACTGGGGTTTTTGCTTCCCATGGTCACCAAATGCGGTCCAGTAAGCACTGTGTCCTGTCTTGATCTTCCTGTACTGGGCTCCAATGGCAGTCTATACTCTGAAGAGGCGGAAACCCCAGTAGTAGCTCAGTCCATAAGCTGGATGTCTCAGCAGTCCCCATCTGGCACTGAAGGTTTGGAGGATTCTTGGAGAGACACGAGTCCATACTGGAAGGGTGAAAAGCTGTCTCACATCTTTGAGGGATGGTAAAAGCAGTGCCAGCCACAGGGTAGCTGCACTTGCCAGTAAGACAGCCAAAACAACTTTTGTGCATTTTTTTTTTTTTTACTTTTTGTCTTTTTACTAAGATCTCAAGTTTTATACCTGAAATACAATTTCTCAGGCCTTACTGATTATTTATTTCTGGTTATACTTTCCTTTTGGATGCTTAAGGCCACACAGTTAGCCCAGATTAACCAAGGTTTTTGTTTTCTCAAGTTCAGTTGAGGATCTGGTCCTCAAGGGTCACTAGGTTTTTCTTTTTTTGGGGGGGGGTCTCTGGCTCCTTTTGGCTTTTTAATCACCAGTTCCATCCACTTGAGGACAAAGTCAGGTCTTGCTAGACCAGGCTTCCCTTTTTGAAGCATAAGCAAACTTTCCTCTTTATAGACTGGACACTGGCTGAAGTCCCATTAGTGGATCTCTAAGACCTCCCTGCACAGGAAGACTGGTGAGTCATATTTGCAGGACATTTTAAGAGATGCCTCCATGTGTAGTCCCTGGGGACTTAGTTGACCTCTGAGGGCAAGGAACAAAGTTATCCCTTAAGACCCTTGGCCAAATTGGTAAGTCCTGTTCTTAATAAGGGCCACCTGCCATGTCTGGAAGGAGGTTCTTCAGCTCCCACTGTGGATCTGTGAACAGATCAGGCTATCTGGATTGAGGAATTGGTAGTTATGTTCAAAGCTCAAGTACTGGAGAGAAATCAATTCAGCGGGCTGGGTACTGCTGAGTCATATTAATCATAGCATCATGGTGGGCAGAAAGGCAATTTGTAAAGAAATCTTTCTCTCCACTTCGGAATCCATATAGTGAGCTATAAATAGCTTGAATGATGTTACCAAAAAGGAAGATGAAACAGTGACTTGTACACTGGAAAAAATCAATTTAATCTCTGTGTTCAAGAGATACTACTATTATGGTTTTAAAATAACTAAATCAAAGCTATCTAACTCTTCTTTAGATGCAGTCCATTCATTTAAGCTCTGAACCTCTAGTCTTCTCGGCATACCATGGTTGACTCAGTACAGAAGACCACAAATAGTGTGTAGCTCAATTAGAGAAGAAATGCTAAAATAACAAAAGCATGACGTAAAACACATGAAAAAATAATCTGTCTCCACGGAGCAATGGGGCTTCTGGTTCAAATCCTTACTGAGCTCATTGATTTTAGGACATTAAATTCTGCACAGTTAAACACTGCTCTTACAGCCTAAATTTTCTTGACTTTGTAGTCTCTACAGGCCAGAATGTTAAAGATGGTCATTTATTCAAGGATTGAGTATTTAGAGAAAAGGTAGAAAGTATCAATAATGTATACTGTGTACAGACTTTAGAGCTCTTACATTCTACATGTGCTTAAATCAGGAGTACCTACAGTGCAGACACTTGTTTTCGTGGAAAGTCATTCAATGAAATGTAAGAAAGGGGATATGGCTGTTGACTGTAGACTGGGAACTCTGTTAGATTGTTTGAACACATTTTACTTCATTAAAAGCTCTCTATGAAGCCTAGGATGAAACATGTGCCAATGAAAAGGACTTGCCTATGGCAGTAGAGGATTTACAAACAGTCCTATAGGAATTCATGCTGTACTAGGATCTACAAATAGTCCTATAAGAACTCAGCATTGCTGCTTTCTGCCTACCTTGTTTTTTCAAGGAGGAACAGCTATCACCTGTGTTGTCTAAATTAGATTGACAGCAAAAAAGACTAATTGTCTACAGCATGGGGTTAGGAGATAATGTAGGTGAACAACTTTCCAGACTTCAAAATTCCAAGAAAAGTTTAAAAACCTTTAATCTTGTGAAGCTCTTTATAAGCATGTCATAATATTAGCCAGTTTAGACAGGGTTATATATGATCCTTTTCCATGACAGAGAAATTAGAGTACTTGATAATTTAAAGAAAAAATCAACTGTATAACTAACCCATTTCTTAATGTTTTGTCTCTTTTGAATCATTAATATAATAATGGGCTCAGCTAATGATTTTGAGAAACAGTCAAATATCTCCAAACTTGTTCCTATAATCATTCTTTTTATCTTTTTTAATTTTTTTTTTTTTTTGGTCTTTTTGAGACAGACTCTCCCTGTAGCTCCAGCTGTCCTGGAACTCACTATGCAGACCAGGCTGGCCTTCAACTCAACAGAGATCCATCTGCCTCTGTATTCTGAGTGCTGGGATTAAAGGTGTGTGCCACCATGCCAGGCTTATAAATCTTGTCTTTTACTCTAACATGCTATAAAGAAGAAAATGTCTGACTCAAAACTATGCTTTATTTGGAAATTCATTTTAGGTGGATTAACAATTTGTTAACAGTTATTCATGTTCAAAATAAATCTTATCCAACATGCCTTACATTTGACAAAAGATTAGTCTTTCCATAAACCAAATTTACATAGCTTTCCTCTAAGCTCCTACTATTTGAATTATTATTAAAAACCCCCTATTCTAAACTGATGAAGACTGCTCTAAATGAGCAAAAAATGCTGTTACCAGGCAACAGTGATGACATCGAGACTTTGTCTCTCGCCACATGGACACCAGGACAGCGCCTCTAGGTACACACTACTGACATGACACTATGATGTGACACTACATCTGCATAACAACTTTCTCTAATCACTGCTTTCATGCTCTGGAGCTAAAAGATTTTCATGAATGAAAACGAGATGAATTTATTTCTGATCATGAAGGTGTGAAAGATAACAATACATCAAACATTAGCAAGTCATTCATATTTTCCAAAAAATTTGCATTCTACCATTTAAAATAGCATAGGGCATCTTCTTAACATATCAGTGAACAGGCAATCATATTTGCATTTCGGTCTAAGCCACCCTTTCAGTTCCACAGTGTACACTTCACACTCATTAAATCCACTTATTTTTTATTTGTACACACGTGTTTTGAAGAAACTTTATCAAAGCATAAATTTGATAGAATAGGAAATCATAGAGTAAGACTCAGAAACAGAAAAGAGCAAAGTGTAAGCCATACTTAGAAAGCAGTCTTTATCTACAGAAATATGTCACCTACAGATTTAAGGCCAGAGCACTTACTAATGGCTATTGCCATAGTATAGACAGAAAATGGGTTTTTAAATAATTAAAGATAAAGTGTTCAAAGTAAAGTCACCAAGAAAACATTTGCTCCATTGTTGTGTCAGCTAGATGCTGCCTTCTGTGCCTTAACTCTAAGGAAGCATTTTACAATAAAACTCACCAGAGATTTTCTTTGCTTTTGAGACAGCTTCCCCCTGTAGTCTCAGTGGCCTAGAACTTGCTACTTATATCAGGCTGGCCTAGATCTCACAGCGATCTGCCTTGCCTCTGTCTCCAGAGTGCTAGGGTTAAAGGCATGCTCTACCACATGCAGCAGTCACAAGATGATTTTTTTTTCCAATGGCACTAACTAAGTGTGTCTAAACTAGAAGAGAGCCAAGCATGTAGCACATGGTTTTAAAATGCAGGGAAATGGAAGAAATAACAGGAGCTGTAAAGCTTTCTGAATTCCAGGGACTAAATGCTTTGGTAGGCTAAGTTTTATACTATAAACTGACAAATTGAAGTCCCTTGTCACTAAGTGTGAAAGCCTGTATACCTGAAAACATGCCTGAGGAAGGAAGAGGAACAAAGGAGAAGAATGACTCAGAAAAGCAGTTAATGTGGATTTTGATGCTCCGTGGATAAAATCTGCAAATACTATATAGGTGTTTCAAATCATCAATGTAAGGGAGATAAGAGTGAAATAGTAGTGCATATAACATTTCCCATAGAAGTCTTTGCTTAACATACCTTGTAAAATTATAATTAAGTTGATCTGCCTGCCAGAGACCTGAATACTGCTCTGGTAAGTCAAATCCCTGTGACTGCAGCTTGATCCCCTCGCACCCTGACCAGCTCCATTTTCTCTCTGAATGCTGTCCCCTTCCAGCCTTGGCCTATACCTACTCCTGCTCTTCCCTTCTCAGAACTCTGGATATCCTCCCAACTCAGACCCCACCCATTGGATATCCTCCCAACTCAGACCCCACCCATTGGATATCCTCCCAACTCAGACCCCACCCATTGGATATCCTCCCAACTCAGACCCCACCCATTGGATATCCTCCCAACTCAGACCCCACCCATTGGATATCCTCCCAACTCAGACCCCACCCATTGGATATCCTCCCAACTCAGATCCCACCCATTGGATATCCTCCCAACTCAGATCCCACCCACTGCATCCAGATCCTCTATATGCAGAATAGCTAAATTTCCCAGCTTCAAGGGCCCACACTAATTTTTCCTAATTAGACCATCCCCACACTGATTTTACCACCCCCCCAAGCTCTATGACCCCCTCCTGATATTCCTGCTGGAACCCAGCCACTTAATAACCTTAGCTTTGAATTCATTTTGCCCCACAGGAGAGCACCTAACTAAAAAGCTTGGAATCATCCTGTCCCACCAATTAAAAAAAAAAAAAATCAAAAGAGAGCACCTAAAGCACACACCAACTACCAAGTATGTATATCTAAGCAAGAAGAAAATATCCGACATCAATAATAAAAAACATAACCAAATTACAATTAAACAAAGGCAGACCAGAATTTCATATCAGATGCAGAACTAACAAACAATCTATATGCCCAAATAACCACACAAAAACACAAATAATATGAAAAAAACCAAAAGAATACATCACCAACAAAACCCAACAGTCCTACAGAAGCCTACTATGAACCTCACAGGATACAAAATTTAAAAGAACTATCATAAACATTATCAAAGAACTTAAAGCATAAACAACTCAAAGAGCTCAAAGAAGATAGAAATAAACTCCTGACTAAAGCTCAGGAGAATACAAATTCATGCCTGAATGAAATAATAAAAGCAAACAGGAATTAAAAGGTGAATTCCAAAGACAGACAGAAATATTGAAGAAAACTCAATCCAAAATGCTCATGGATTGGAAGAATTAATATAATAAAAATGGCCATCCTACCCAAAGTAATATACAGATTCAGTGCAATCCCAATTAAAACCTCCATGGGCTGCTTCACATCCTAAAGTTCATACGGAAAAAACAAAAGATCCCAAACAGCCAAAGCAACCCTGAACAAAATGAACAATACAAGGAGGATTCTTAAACCAGACTTCAAACTATATAACACGGCCAAAGTCATAAAAACAGCTTGGTATTGGCATAAAAAGAGACCCATGTATCAATGGAACAAAACTGAAGATCCAGACTTTAGCACATGCATTTTTCAACTACCTCATATTTGACAGAGGGGCCAAGAGGATTCAATGGAGAAAAGATAGCATCTTTAGCAAATGGTGTTGGCAAAACCAGATCACCACTTGTAGAATAAAATTAAACTCCTGCCTCTCACCCTGTGCAAAAATCAACTCCAAATGCATCAAAGACCTCAATGTGAAACCCAAAACTCTGAAAATGATAGAAGATGATGTTGGCAGTAACCTATGAGACATAGGCATACGAAAAGACTTTCTAAATCAGACAACAGCTGTACAGAAAATAAGGTCAACAGTTGACAAGTGGGCCTTATTAAACTCAAAGGACAGTGAAAGAAACAATCAAAGTGAAGAGAAAACCCATAGAGTGGGAGGAAACCTTCACCAGTGATGCATCTGACAGAGCATTAACATCCAGAATATATAAACTACACAAAAAGCAAAGGAGCAAGAAAACAAAAGACCCACTCGAAAAATGGAGTAAAGAGCTAAACAGAGACTTTACAAATGAAGAAGTAAAGATGGCTGAGAAACATCTTAAAAACTGTTAAAGGAGCTGGAGTGATGGCTCACAGTTAAGAGCACCGACTGCTCTTGCAGAGGACCCAGGTTTGATCCCCGGCACCCACATGGTGGCTGAGAACCATCTTTAACTCCAGTTCCAGGGGAATCAGACACCCTCTTCTGAACTCAGCAGTTGCATGACATGGGTGCACAAACCTACATGCAGACAGTACATTCATACACATAAAAAATAAATAAAAATTAAAAAAAGTATCATCCACAGTGAACAAATGGACTTTATTCTAGAAATGCAGGGATGGTTGAATATTTAAGTCAATAAATGTAAAAAAGATCATATAAAAAGATTTAAAAAGAAAATTCACATGCTCATCTCCATAATTCAGAAAAGGCCTTTGAAAAAATTCCAGCATACAGTTTCAGTTAAAAGTCTGCAGTGAAAAAGTTTGAAAAGACTGAGAGAAAGATGCAAGACCTGTATGGAAGAAAGCATGAACCGGGGTGGGGTAAGGGGCAGGGAGAGGGGAATGTGTCTAAATTGGACTGAAGATAACATATGAAATACACAAATCATCAATAAAAAATAAAAAATTATATGTATATATAAATCTTAGAGGAAAGTGAACTGAAGGTAGCATACCACAACATAAGTAAAGATATATACAACAAAACCAAAGCCAACATCATTCTAAATGGAGAAAAACTGGAAGCATTCTCATTAAGTAAGGAACCAGACAAAGCTGTCCAATATTCCACCTCTTTTCCGTAGAGTGCTTGAAATTCTTGCTAGAGCAATAAGAGAAGAGAAGGTAATTAAAGGAGTCCTAATTGCAAAATAAGAGGTCAGATTATCCCTATTTTCAGATGACAAGATATTATATGAGATCCCAAAACTTCTACCAGAAAACTCCTAGAAATGATCAAACTTTCAGCAACATTGTAGGTTACAAAATTAATCTACAAAAATCAATAGCCTTTCTACATACCAATAACAAGCAACTGGAGAAAGCATTCATGAAAACCTTCCCATTCACAATAGTCTCAAATAAATTCTAGGGATAAATCTATCTAAAGACAATAAAGATCTCTACAATGTAAACCTTAAATCTCTGAAGAAATAGATTGAAGAAGACACCAGGAGATGAAAAGACCTCTCATTCTCATGGACTGGAAGAATTAATATAGTGAAAATGGCCATCTTATCAAAAACAATCTACAGATTCAATGCAATCCCAATTAAAAAAAATCTTCATGACATTCTTCACAGAACTAAAAAAAAAAAATCCTAAAATTCATATGGACTCACAAAAGACCTCCAATAACAACAGTCTTTAGAAAAAGAAGCAATGCTACAGGGGTAGGGGGATTACCACCATACCAGATCTCAAAATATATTATGAGCAATAGTCATAAAATCAGCATGCTAATGGCAGAAAAACAGACATGTAGATCAATGGAACATAATAGAAGACCTAAACATTAAGCCAGCATATTCAACAAATGGCTGGGAAAATTGGATCTCCACCTGTAGCAAAGTGAAAGTAGAGACTTATCTTTCACTGCACAAAGTCAACTCCAAGTGGATCGAAGACCTCAATGTCAAATGCACAATTCTGAATTTCTTTGAAGCAAACATATGCATTACCGTACAAGATATAGGTGTAGGAAAGGAAACTGGTCAGCAGTTACTCAGGACTCAAGGTTAGTCGTTGACAGGTGGAAACTCATTAAACTAAGAACATTCTGTACATACAGCAAAAGAAACAACAAGGAAGTGAAGAGGAAACCCATAGAGTGGGAGAAAACCTTCATTAGCTACATATCTAAGAGATGATTAGTATCCAAAAAAAAAAAAAAAAAAAAAAGAAAGAAAGAAGACAACAAATGGCCCAATAAAATTATAGACTAAGGACCTGAACACAGAGTTCTCAAGCAAAGAAATAAAAATGGCTAAAAACACCTTAAAAATTGCCCCATCTTTTGTAATTAGGAACATACTGATGAAAAAATTACCTGAAGATCCCATCTTACCCCAGTCAGACTGGCTAAGATCAAGGGAACAAAAGGCACCAAATGCTAGCTTGGATGTGTAGAAAGGGGAATGCTCATTCACTGCTGCTGGGATTGCAAACTCCTGCAACCACTGCAAAGCAGTGAGGAGAAGTAAAAACAACTCTACCATGTTATCTGGTTATATAACTTTAGCATGTACACAAAGGACTCATCTTACTGTTGAGATCCATGTGCATTCATTTTTGTTGCTGCTCTTTTCACAATAGCTAAGGAATGAAAACTATTAAATAACCCTCAACTGACTAATTGATAACGAAAATGTGGTAGGTACGTTTACTGAGTTCTACTCAGACGATAAAAGATTGAAATCATGAAATTTGCAGATAACTGGATGGAACTAGAAAATATTATACTAAGTGAAGTAACACAGACTCAGAAAAAAACACACAGCATTTTCTCTCACTTGTAGATCTTCGTATCAAATCCTGATATGTGACTCTATATACTTACATAACCACAGAAGCCAGGAAAATGGAAAGGAACTACAGAGGTAAATAGAAAGAGAGCACAAGAAAGGGAGATAGTAGAGAATAGATGTCACCAAGGGGAAGCTGGGGGAAATCGGGGTATTTCACTGGGAAGAGAGGATGAAAGGATATACAAGGAGCCATGGGGTAAAGGCAAAGAAGGAGCTCAAGAAAGGGGGGATTATACAAGACACTTATTATGAAGAAGAAAATGGGAATATATTTACTGTGTAAAGAGGAGGGAAGTTAGGGGGAGAGAGAGAGAGAGAGAGAGAGAGAGAGAGAGAGAGAGAGAGAGAGAGAGAGAGACTGACTTAGCTGGTGTGAAAAGCCAGAAGGCAATGTATTGGCTAAAAAACATACTGAAAAATACACATACAGTATCTGAACATGAGCGCATGTGTATAGCCGAAGGCTATACAGCAAGAAACACAATGCTCCAGACAAGAGAAACTTCCTTTGAGTTGTTGGTAAGGGTAGTACAAGAGACTCTGAAAATAACACAGCCCTTGATTACCTTCCAGAACTTCAAGCTAAGACCCTGTTGCTGAAGATAGGACACACTTTAAAGAAGAGGACTTAGAACAGTGGGCCTTGAACTGACCCAGAAACCTCCTTCCTGAACACTAGTTTTCACAGTTCTAGAAAATATTTTCAAGCTGCTAAAAGGAAAAAAAGTCAATGATCCAACTCCAGCTTTAAAGCAGTAACCACAACAATGACCAGCACAACAAATTATAGTGGTACAGTAATGGAACTTTTATCTTGAGAGTAATCATAGCTATCTAACTGGACTTAAAGCCCTCTCAATGGGAGAGAACTTGTGTCCCTATAAACATAGCCAAATATACATAGCTCAAGAAGGTGGTGGTAATCTCATCTCAATTATGTCATAACTTCCTGGACATAAAAACAGTTGGATGATTTTCCATATAAGTTCTCCATTACCTGAAAGGAACAGCACAGGTGCTTTCCAAACAATTGGAAAGACTCATGAATCCTGCTGATCAAAACCCATTACTAATACATCCCTAGTTTGGTGTCATTGTCTTTAACGTGATGGCAAATGAAAAAATAAAGTACCTCGCCTTAGGTTTAAAAACACTAGAAATGAGGAGTCCAAAATATTTTGTTATAATCATTTCTAAACCAATATCATGTTTTATAACAAATAGGAAAAAAAAAAGGAAAGGACAGAAAAAGACAGGGAAAAAAGTGGGGAACAAACAAAACACTCTAAGAGTTAGTGTCTGAAGTATAAGGGATCTTTTTCTAGGCCATATTCTGCCAGAGAATTTTGTTAACTAGACTTGAATTAGAAAAGGCAGTTCTTGCAAAGGACACCATGTACTACATGGAAGTTCTTTCATTTCACGTATGACTTTTGGGAAAATTCTTTTTTGTACTAAAAACTAACTGTAACAATACACTGTTCTTATTTTTAATTTTTTTTCTTTATTTTGAAAATTTCATATATGTTTACAATAAACTCTGACCATGTCTATCCCAGATTTCCCCTCTCCTATTCCTCCTAGTGTCCCCACAACATGCTTCTGTCTTTTAACTTGTTCTCCTTTTTGATATCCCACTAAGGCAAATAGATTATATATAATCTATATATTTATATATTAAAGGTTTATGTGTGTGTGTGTGTGTGTGTGTAGGACACATTTGTGTGTATCCACAGAGGACAAAGAGGGTGTTAGATGTCTTGGAGCAAGAGTTCCAGTTGGTCGTGAGATGCCAAAAGTGCATTCTGGGAACTGACCTTGGGTTCCTCTGCAAGATCAACATACCCTCTTAACTACTGAACAATCAGTCCAGACACCCAATATATTGTTTCATCTGGAGATGTTACAGCTGAGAATAATGAACTTTAGGTCAGCACTTTTGTACATGAATTACCATATTTTAATAGAAAATCATCTCTTCTTTAATTATCCCTTCAAAATTCTGATGGTATCACCTGCTTCCTTATCTCTGTGTAAAATAATGACAATGAGTATTTCAGTAAACAATCCAGCTACTTTCATTCATCTTTCTGATAAGTTACTTCCAAGATAAAACATTTAAGTAAATGACAATTCAGTTTTCATTGAGATTAATGGATCAAATTGATATAACCTTTCTCTATGAAGTTAAAACTAATTTCTTTTATGATAGCATTAATTGTCCATATTAATATAATAGAAAGAAAGATATCAATGCTTCTCTGGTCTTGAGTAACAACAAGCTTTCATTAAAATTTTCCCATGAAGTGTGAAGGGAGCATATTTATTCTCAGATTCTCCAGAGATTATTTTTCAATTTAGAATTTTAATCAAATTTCTTTAATCAAATAACAATGCATATTTAAATTAATAGATCAAAAAGGGATATTAGTCATTAAATCTGTTGTTATCAATACAAATTAGACTTTGGCAGCAGAAAATAACATGAGGGCTGGAGAGATGGCTGGGTAATTAAGAGTCCTTGCTGCTCTTACAAAGGACTGGAATTCAGTCCCCAGTATCCAATTCAAACAGTTCACAACGCGCCTGTAACTTGAGCTCCATAATATCTGATACCCCCTTCTGGCCTCCATAGTCACCTGCACATACATGGCATACACACATGCACACACACTACTAATAAACATTTTTTAAAAACCCAACATAGTAAAGATACAGATCGACTGCAACCCAAATCACAGGGTCTTAAAATTTGTATTCATGGATTTTAGTTACTTAACATATTCCTTACCTTTTTTTTTTTTTTTTTTTTTTTTTTTTTTTTTTTTTTGAGTCAGTAACTCCTTACAGCCTCTTTTGGCCTGGAACTGGAACTGTCTATGTAGGCTAGCCTTGATCTCACAGAGATCCTCCTGCCTCTGCCTTCCAAGTGCTGGGATTAAAGTCATGTATGTGTGCCACCATGTCCATCTTAACACATCACAATTTCTTAACAACTCAGTTGCACAAATATACCTACCTAATCATTATGTACCAGTGAAGCTCAATTGAATAAAAGCCTATGGTTCATAGGCTTTATATTGGGGAGGATCATTAATTGGTTTTCTTCCTTGACAGCTTGCATAGTGCTGTCCAATACTATGAAGGCTAATCTTCGTGAAGGAGGCTTTCAGGTAATTTCCCACTCAATTGCACCATGTTCTGTGTCTAAAATGTGTGATCTTTTCAGTAATAGATTCTTACCTTCAAGTTCTGGCATGCAGCCAGGGGCTTATAAATAGCTTACACTAGTTTGAGAGACTCTTGGACTACCCCGACCAACAATTCAAGGGGAGTTTTTCCTTCTTAGCATTGGAATTTTATTACATAGCCTTCAGTTATACACATTCAATGCCAAGTGGTCAGTTGTATACTCATGTACTTGGATACACTGTTAAATAGACAAGGCTTTACATACACACACACAGACATACATGTATATATGTATATTTGATAATAATAAAGAAGAGGACAAGAAATTGAGAAGACAGGGGAATAGGAAAAAGTTGGAAGATGAGAGATGGAAATGGTATAGAATACTTGGCTTTGAAACTCTCAAAAAATAAAATAATAAAGTTAAAGACATAAAGGCATGGAGAGATTTGAGAAGTGGAGATTTAATGGGAGGTAGAAGGGGATAATAGAGGATAATAGAGGAAAATTGGGAAGGAGTTTGATCAACTAACATATGTATGCGATTATGAAATATAAACAAAATTGAAGAATAAATACTGCTCAAATTGTAAAATAATGAGCTTATCAATGTTATAAAGTGAACACTGTTCAATGTGAGCAGATTGCAGAGTAGATTATAGTGCACAGACAGCAGAGATGAGAGGTTAGGGTAAGTTATACCAGGACAGAGGCTATTGCTGCTTTCACAACTCAAAGGCAATGGAAAGGATGGAGTTGGAATAAATCCATCAGACCTTCAAAGGAAATTATGAGGCTGGATTGGCATACTAAGAACTTCCTTTAGTCCTCGTAGTGCCAGCGAACAGTTCAGCAACATTTATGAAAATGCTCAGAAAATGCTTACCGGTTTGCCACCAATGGTCTAGGACAGGGACTCTGAAGACCTTTTTGGACCATTCTAGGGTCTCCACATCACATCGTTCTCCAGCCACAAACAGTGTCTTGAACCTGAGTACAAGAAAACCAATGAATTTAATGAATTGAAAGAATTCTTTGATAAGTAAATCTAAACAATTTAATTAAAAATTTCAAAATAATGGAAAGTTAACAGTATCAATTGAATGGAGGGGAATAGCAGTATGAAGAACACCATGCTCTAGGACAGTGAGAGATTTCTTGGTGAGCTGAGATGTACACGATACTCACAACACTGAATGAAGTGCTTCGAAAGAGGAACTCAAACTTACAAATGCTCAACTTTAATGAAAATAATTAAGTTGATCTTCATAATGTATCTTTCACATTCCTCCAATGTTCAAACATGAAAAGCCTTTTCCTCCTTGACATTAGATTAGCCTGCTAATTTTAATTTCAGTTTTGATTGCCCTATCCTTCTGAACGATATTCTCAGAAATATATTGACAAATACCAGTTAAGACAGCAAATATTATCATATATATGATGAATTTGTTCTTTCCCATGCATTCCTTTAGGAAAAATTATTATGCCAGCAGGAACATAGTCCCCTTATTTTGAGAATATTAATATATATTTTTATATTATATATTTAAGTTGAAATGTCTAATAAAGAAGTATTATTGTGACCTTCGGAGTCAGAAAATTTTAATTTAGAAGACTCAAGTTTACTGAGGGATGAAAGGAAATTAACATCAATTGAAGAGCAAACTGTGCCACAGAGGGAAAAGACTAAAATAGGAAATAGAACTTGTTTGACCCTGTTAGTGGTTCATTGAATGAAAGGCTATTTTTTTTCATGTTCCATGCCCTCATGGCCTGTCTGTCAGAAGGATGTGTAGATGAACAGTTATTTCATTATCATCAAAGGAAAAGCATCCAACAAGCAAACACCTGCCTGCTCATCTTGAACAATCTCATCTGCCACTGACAGTATCTTACTGCTATCTTAATTTATCATAACATTTCTTGGAGATTTAAATATGCTTGCCTCTATGCTCCAATAACATTCTGTTCTTATTTGCTATGAAAATGAATCTCCTTCAATCATTTTTCCTTGAGTAATTGGCATTTTGATACCCTGATGCTTATTCTTACATGTATGGTTTAAGATGATGAAAATTTCTTTTTTTTTTTTCTGCTCAAAAAGATATGGTACAGAGGTGTGATGTCGGAAAAATATGCACCTTTGACTCATTCTTCTAATTAAAGGAAAAGCATGGAAATAAACACTGGTAGTGTTCTGGACTGTGTATTTTAGGAGAAAAAATCTAAGTTCATTATGTATTGGTAAAAGGGCTTAAAAACAGCTATTTGGTTTTGATTGGCTCAGAGAGTAGCCCCAGGTGCTCGGCGACAGCACAGCTCCAAGTGATGCAGAAAATAAAGGATGGTGATTCTGCTGCAAGAATGTGTGGAGAATCTAGATGAGATGGTTTGAAAGACAAGGTCCTCTATAGGTTCCCAGTCTTTAACTATATTGTTCCTGGTTAGTGGACCTGATTTGTGAGGTTTAGAAGATGTGTGTTTGCTGAAAGAAGAGTTTATAGACTTTCCTTATTTCTAGTTTCTTTCTGTGCTTCCTCTCTGTACTGGGAGATGTAGACGCGTTCAGCTTCCTGCTCTGGCTGCCCTCTGCTACAATGCTTCTCCTGCCATGATGGATCCCATCTGAACCCCAAAACCAAATGAACTGTTCTTACTGTAAGTCGCCTTGGTGACAGCATTTCATTACAGCAAAAGTAAAGTAACCAATAAAATAGAAAAAGCAAGAGTAAAATGTGAGGTGAGGACAAACCAAGAGGAAAAAGAAAGCTGGAAAAAAGTGGGACAAAAGAACGGAAGCCAGGGAAAAATTGAAGGGTTGGTGAAAATTAATGTAAATTAAGGCAAACCAGGTGTAATTACTAGGGAAATTTTAAGGTTAGAAACCTTAATGGTGTGTATGAGCGGAAGGAACGAACTTAGGGTCCCAAGAGACTATAATTTGGAAAGACACTAGGAAAAATACGGTAGTGTGGGTAGCAATATGGTCAAGATACGAAAAATCACAAGAGAACTATAGCCATGGAAAATAAAGATGAATGTTAACAAAATTCTTAAAGGAAAATCTGGATGAGAAAAAGTGTATGGAAAATAAATAACATGAAGTTAATTTTTAAAAAATGGTTATAATTCTGTTAGCTTTATGTTGTTTTAAACACCATGAGGAAAAGGTGAAAAGGGTTTATTTCAGCTTACAACTCCCTGGTCACAACCCATCACTGAAGGAAGTGACCTGGAGCCTAGAACTTAAGTAGAGACTGTGAAGAACACTGTGAAGAACACTGCTTGTTTCTTCTAGCTTGCTCAGATTCCTTTCTTTTTTTTTTTTTTTAATTTTCCTTTCTTATAAAGCCCAGGCCCACATATCCAGGGATGTCACTGCCCACAGTGGGCTGGGCCCCCCTCACATCAACTAGTAATTAACCAAATGCTTCTTTCCCACTCTGGGAAATTCTTCAAGTGGGGGTTCCTCTTCCCAGGTGACACTAGTTCTTGCAAGTTGACAAAAACTAGCAAGCGCATTTATTCAAAATGATGTTCAATTTATAACATCCTTCTTAACATTTTAGTTAATCTTGGTCCCAACACTTTACTTTTGCCTTTATAGGAATGAAAATCCTGAGTTGAACTAGAAACATCTAATTGAAAACATATTATTGAAAATACAACTTAAAGTATAAATATAAATGAATCATTGATAAATGTTATCAACTTTTGAAATAGTACCACCAAATTCACTGGTAAATCTGTCTATCTATACATCAAGAGATAAGACCTTACTGCTGAAGACAGGACATACTCTGGACACAGTACTTGGAACACTGGATCAGGTAATGAACTGGAAGCCTTCTACCTACGCTTTAGCTCTCATAGAGCTAGATGATAATATTCAAGTTGCTAAGGGAGAAAAGTAATCACTGGGTCAAGCTAGCCCTAAATCCTAATAACCATGATGATCTGCACAGCAAACTGCCTCTATTGGAGCAGTGTGGGCACTGCTATCTGGGGTAATCAACAGCTTTCTAATTGGACTTAAAGTTATTTCAATGGGAACTCATGGGTGGCACTTTATTTTATTTTATTTTTCGAGACAGGGTATCCCTGTAGCCCCAGATGGCCTGAAACTCACTCTGTAGACTAGGCTGGACTTGAACTCACAGAGGTCCGCTTGCCTCTGACTCCTGAGTTCCAGGTTACCTGGAGCAACAGGGAGACCCTGTCTCGAAAAGATCAAAAAAAAAAAAAATTAAATTCAGAGAATTGATTAAATTGTGTAAAATGCTCCAAGCATTATGATTGCTCATGCCAGGGGCAGGGTAAATATCATCATCTGCCAATGTAAGATATAAATGGAATAAAATGATCTTATCACAATAACTTATTTAAATTTTTTGGTTGCATTCATCTTTAAGTGTAGGAGTGTTCTGCAGGCAAGAATGTAAATGCACCACATGTATTCAATGCCTGAGAAAGCCAGATGGGGACATGGATCATCTGGAGCCGGAGTTACAGAAGGTTGTGAGTTGCAGACAGTTACGAACTGTCATGTGCTTGCAGGAATCTAAACCTGGGTTCACTTCAAGAGCAGCCAGTGTTCTTAACCATGGTGCCATCTGCCTAGCCCCAATATCTTATTACCTAAATGATTTAATTGGAGTCATGTGATGGCTGATCTTGGTTGTCAACTTCACTGGATTTGGAATCAACTAAAACCCAAACCTCTGGGCTCCTGTGAGGGGTTTTCATGATTATTTAAAGGCAGAAAACCCAAACTAAATGTGGATGGCAGCATCTGTTGGCAGCCCAGATAAAGGCACGAGGAAGAAGGAAGCTTGCTTTTTGCTACTTGCCTTCACTCTTAGTGGCTTGTGCATCATCCCAAATACTGTGGCATTCCTTCACTGATACTATAATCTGTTTCCAGGAATCCTTCAAGCCTTCAGCACCAGATTTGAGTCCTGATGGACTGAGTGACTCCTGGATTCTTAGCCCCTCCAGTGTGAGACGGCCATAGTTGGACTACCCCAGCTAAATTGTATAAGCCAATATAATGAAGAAGAGTAACTGATAATGTAAGCCATAAGTGCAAAAATACATGTAATTTAAAATTTGGGGGTAACATTTATAGAAGACAAGAAAGGTTTAACACATTTTATTCAACATTTGACATATAACTAATTAAATATGTAATGAATATGAGAGTTACTGTCTTTCAAAATCTCAGTAGGCAAATACAGCTAATGTCTACCACAGAGATAGTCCTCAGAAAAAAAATAAACATAATTCTCTGACGGTAACAGATGTCTTACAATACTCTGGAGAGATGGCTCAGCAGTTAAGAGCAGTGGTTGCTCTTGCAGAGGACCCTGGTCAATTCCCAGCACCCTCATTGGAGGTAACAACCATCAGTGGCTCAAAGTTCCAGGGGTCCAATGCCTCTTCTGACCTCTCTCACAATATGAAAAGCTACTAGGGTAATGTGAGAACAAGTAAGGTAAGGCAGATGCAAAGCTGAGAAGGGAAGAGAAAAGAGACTGATACTGGGAAGGCAGAGATTAGGGAAAAAAAATAAGAAAAGTAAGAAAAGTGATTGATACACAGAAAGCAGAGATTAGGAAAAAAATAAGGACATAAAGTGATTTTTGAGAAACTACATTTATATTTGAAATTCAAGTTAAAATTTAAGAAAACTACATATATTTAAATTTGAAAATGCAGTTTGGGGCTGGAGAGATGGCCTAGCAGTTAAGAGCGCCGACTGCTCTTGCAAAGGACCTGGGTTCGATCCCCAGCACCCATATGGTGGTTGAGAACTGTCTTTAACTCCAGTTCCAGGGGAATTTGACACCCTCTTCTGACCTCCGCGACATTGCATGACATGGTTGCATAAGCCTACATGCAAACAGTACACTCATACACATAAAAAAAGAAAATGCAGTTTGAATTAGCCAGTACAAGCTTATCTGACAAAATATTACACTAGTATATTAAATTATTAAAAATGTGTTCACAAAGATTAGGGAAAGCTAATAATTTTTTTGTGTTGTCTTTGTTTTTTGAGACAGGGCCTCCCTATAGTCCCGACTGTCCTGGAAATCGCTATGTAAAACAGACTTGATCTCACAGAGATCCATGTGCCTCTGCATCTCTGGTGCTGGGATTAAAGGTGTGGATTACCACGACTGAATGAAACTTTTAAAATTGTAGTGGGGTTGTGACACCCAAGAGTTTAGATCTCATGTGAAAGTAAGACAAGGTAAGAGTACAATGGCACACTATTATTTCTAGGATTAAAAACTATTAAAGTATTTAATCCTTTCTTATTCAAAGAGGTTCTTGATATTTTACAAAACTATGATGGATATTATACATTTAGGTTATTTCTAGTTTTGAACTGGGGTCCTACTACATAGCCCAGGCTGGCTTGGAAGTTTCTCTGGATCCAGGGTTTGTCATGAACTCATGTTCCTCCTGCTTTGGCTCCCTGAACATGGGGAGTGAAGACATATATGTTTCTACTTTTAATTAACACTTGTCTTCATTCTAATCAAATAAACTCTATTAATAACAATAATGAAAAACATTGTCACTGAGTTTTTGCCTTATGCAACATTTCAGCATTGTATATTTTAAGTAGCATGTATTCACAGAGTTTTACAATACAGTTCTACTGCTTGATCCTTGGACTATAATTATATCAGTATTGTTATGTTACCAATCTTCATATTGGCATTATTAGCAAAATTAAGAGAGTGGTACTCAGCTGTTGATCAGACAGGAGGATAGGAGTTATTGGAGCTAGAAGTATAGGTCATCGTGATACACTTGATTTGAGCACTGACTTGCAGCTGCCCTAGAAGGACAGAGAGTGTGTTAGATTCTCTGGAGCAAGAGTTACAGGTAGTTGTGAGTTACCAGAGTGGATGTGAGGAACTGAACTTGGATCCTCAGCAACAGCACTACGAAATCTTAACAACTGAGCCATCTCTCCAGGATCCCTTCATTAAAATGATTTTACTATATTAGAAGCAAAGGAAATATTGTAAGATCATTAATGATTTTTTTATTTTATTTTATATTATTCCAAAATATGCATATATACACTCCACACATAAGTCAAAATGAAAAATTCTGAAAATAAACTGTAGGTTGATCCCTAAACACATTTAGAGATTCACATTTTAACAGTAAATTTGCATGCAGGTATAAAGTCATGTAATTTTACATTTTTTTTTTTAGAATATGACTACATTTCCTCCATCTATATATGGTAATTACAATGTATGAGTATGAGTGGTAAGATAATTCTAGAGCCCATTTATAGATTCACATTGTAATAACACAATTGCTTTCAGATACAATGAAATATAATAATAAAGTTGCTCAGTTTGCCTACCAGTTGGGGATTTGGTGTTAGCATCTACAAATGAGGGAAAACATTCACCTTTTTTTTTTTTCTGGGATTGTGTTACTTCACTTAGTATAATTGCTCCAAGTTTCATCAATTTACCAGCAAACTTCATGATGTCATCTTTCTTTACGGCTGCATAGAACTCCATTGTGTAAATGTACAACATTTCTGTTATCCAGTCATCTGTTGAGGGGCATTTGGGTTGGTTCCAGGTCTTTGCTATTGTGAAGAGAATTGCAATAAACATAGCTGTGCATGTATCTTTGTGGTAGGATGCGTCTTGTGTGTATATACCCAGGAGTGGTATGGCTGGGTCAGGTGGTAGGCTCATTTTGAGTTTTTTAAGGGTTCTCCACACTGCTTTCCACAGTGGTTATACCAGTTTACATTCCCACCAGCAGTGGATGAGTGTTCCCCTTTCCCCACAACCTCTCTAGCATTTGGTGTCTTTTGTTTTCTTGATCTTGGCTAGTCTTATTGGAGATGACACCTTAGTGTGGTATTATTTTGCATTTCACATAATGAATTATGATGTAATTGCCACTTTGAAAGATGTTTCTCATCCAATCTTTACCCTTCACTGGTGAAGTCGTCTTTCACCTCTTAACTCCATCTGTTTTAAGTAGGTTATTTGTTTTCTTACTTCTTTACTTCTTTGTTTCTTAATAGCTATATATCCTGGATGTTTAATGCTTTGTCTGATGTATCGTGGTGAAGGTTTTTCCTCCCACTACATCTGTGGGTTTTCTCTCCTTCACTTCCTTGATTGTTTCTTTGCTGTACAAAAGCCTTTAGTTTGATGAGGTCCCTACTTGTCGAGCTGTCACATTATTTCCTGTGGCAGCTGCTGTTTTGGATATAGAAAACTTTTCTACACCTATGTCTTGTAGGTTGCTGGCCAAATTGATTTAAAATATTAATATCATGTAAATGATTATTTTCTCTAAGTTTGCCAGAAACTATCTATATAAGTCTTTTCTCTAAAGTGCTCTTATTTTTTGTATCAATTACCTCTTGTTACTTGTATAAAAGTAAGAATCAATCATTTTATAAGTATTTTTAAAGCATTGGAAATATTACTAATGAATCATTTTTAAAACTTATATTGAGATATATATTATTTGGCTTACAATTTCTCTTAGTAAATAAAACTATATTATATGATTTTCTGTTTTTCTAATAATGAAGAAATTTTAAAATAAATATATTTTTATAGAGGTCTAGCTTATTGGGAATTGTAGCACTTGCCTATAATGCCGCAACTGTCGAGTGGAGAGAGACTACATGTGCAAGGCCAGCCTAGGATAGAGAGATCCTATCTAAAAACAAAAACGCCCAAGAAGTGGGCGGAAGAAAGGGCAATAGGTTCAGAGCAAGGATCCAGGCCAGGTCCATCAGAATTCACAATGGTAGCGCACACCAAGGTTTTACTCTCAGTTCCAAAGGATCCCAAAACTCTCTTCTGACCCCCACAGTCACTGCACACAGGTAGTAATAGTAGTGCACTTACATGCAGGCAAAACACCCATACACATAAAATAATAAAGAATTTGAGGGCTGGAGAGATGGCCTGGTGGTTAAGAGCGCCAACCGCTCTTACAAGGACCCGGGTTCGATCCCCAGCACCACATGGCGGCCGAGAGCCCGTCTGAAACTCCAAATTCCAGGAGAACTCCAGTTCCAGGGGAATCCGACACCCTCTTCTGACCTCCGCGGATTGCAACACGACATGGGTGCACAAACTACATGCAACTTACATTCATACACATACAGAAATAAGTTATAAAAAAAAATTAAAAAAAAAGAACAAAGAAGAAAAGGTAAGATAAAATAGTTTAAAATTAGAAAATTTGAAATATCAGTTTCTCAATAATTCAAAGCTAATTCAAAGCTCACAAATGGCTAGTGTCTGCCTTATTATACTGCTCAATTTCACTGACAAGTGCATCCCAGATTATTTTTACTAATTAAATATGTGTGTTAATAAATTAATATTAACAGAGAACTGGACATTATAATAAAATAGAAATTCCTGAACTGAAAGAATATGAAATGCAAAAAAAATTTTGAACTCTGTAACTGTTTAGAGTCAATTGAAAAGAGGAAATCTGAAATCAATACATGAAAAAGTAAATCTGCTTCCCTAGACAAAATGACAATATACTATGTTCACAATAGAAAAATACAATGGAGGGGGCTGGAGAGATGGCCTAGCGGTTAAGAGCGCCGACCGCTCTTGCAGAGGACCCGGGTTCGATCCCCAGCACCACATGGCGGCCTGAGAACGTCTGAAGCTCCAATTCCAGGAGAACCCAGTTCCAGGGAATCTGAGACCCTCTTCTGACTCCGCGGCGTTGCACGACACGGGTGCACAGACTTGCATGCAAGACAGTACATTCATACAACATAAAATAAATAAAATTTAAAAAAAAAAAAGAAAGAAAATACAATGGAGCCAGGTGTGGTGGTGCACACCTTTAATCCTAGCACTTAGGAGGCAGAGGCAGGTGGATCTCTGTGAATTCAAGGCCAGCCTGGTCTACAAAGTGAGCTCCAGGCCAGCTGGAACTAGAGGGAGACCCTGTCTCAGAAAAAAAAAAAGAAAGAAAAATACAATGAAAAACTAATAAACATTAAACCTATACACTTTTCCCTGATTTTATATAAAACTTAACACCATTTTAGGAGTTGAACTCAGCTGAAAATTAAGCAAACAGAAAATATAAAATGACATGTTTGGGGGCTGTGTTTATACCTCGGGGGTACAGAGCCTGCGGCTTAGCATGAGTGACCCTAGAACAAAAAAAAAAAAAGAAAAGATTTGCTGTAAAAGTAATTTTAGTTTGTGTTAGAAAGCAAACAGTCACTGAGAAATGGATAAAACATTAAGAAGATTCTGGTAAAGCATTTTCAGGTAATAAAGCAGAGGTAGAAGACAAAAGTGATCTTTCTTTTAAGGTCCATCAACTACCAAATAAACCAAAACTATTCTCCACTGTGCCAACAAATGTAAAAAAAAAAAAAAAAAGATCATTTTTTCTAAATATATCCAGAAAATCAGATTATTTTTTAAAAATATATTTTGAAGCTATCAGTGAACTAAAGTGGCAGTGAACACTAGAAGCCTTGGGAATGGAAAAAAAAAAAAAAACTATATAAAGAGTAACCAGGCATTGACTTCATTATTTTCTTCACTGAGATCTTTGCCAACTGCCAAATACCTGTTAGTTTAAAAAGCTCAGAAACAGAAAGAAAGCTGTGTAGATGACAGGATGAGAATGTGCATGGTACTTCCAAACAGCACAATTTCCTGACAAAAGATAACTTTACTTCAAAACTGACCATGGAAAAGGCGCTGCACATCGCGTCAATGTCCATCTGGAGCCCTGCTATTCCCTAACAGTAAAGGTAAGCTGAAATACCTATTCCTTTGCAAAACTGAAGTCTACCTTCCATCCTGCTAAATCTCTAGTTGGATTGAAATGATTTCCTTATGACAGGTGCCTGCTCAAATAAGCATTACTTTATGGGAAAATCAAATTCTGATTGAGTCTCAAAGAAATCGATTTTTTAAAAGATAACGGAAATAAGATCATAGAACCAAGAACACAGAGGAAAAGGAGACAAGAAGAAAGTCACGAACATCATCATTTGTTATGAGATGAAGAGAACAAAGTAGCTTTGATGAATATCTTGTTGTATGTATATCATCATAGAGAACTTGAAATTACAATAAAAACTGAAATTCTCAAAATGAAAGAATGCAAAACACAAACTTGCAAAATCAATGTAAAATACAAGAGAAAACAGTATTAGAAAACCCAAATCATCAAACTGTCCTTTGAAAGAAAAAACACTTAACATATAGAATACAGGATATAGATCATATAAAAGCTCTTTTGTATATGTCATTAATGTGTTACTGTTTAAGTAGGGAGAATCAGGTAGAAGCAGTGTCTGAAGAGATAATCACAAATAAAGTATCTAAAAGTAACTGGAACAATGCTTTAAGAAGTGGGGCTGATGAGTGTGCTGGGGCTGGGAAGGGAGGATGGGTGGTAAGGGAAGAAGTAAGAATAGAGATGATTGGACCATGGGAATCTAAGGACCCCAGAGTGTACTGTGATGCCCAGAGACCCAATGAGAAATTCACATACAGTGTCTGAACACTAGTGCACAGGTGGTGCAATCTGGGGGCTGTGTGGCAGGGAACACATTGCAAGACAGCAGATACCTCCTTTTGAATGGTTTGTGAGAGTGATCCAAGAGACTCTCAAAGCAATATTTTCTATACCCCAAACTCTTGATTATCAACCAGAAATAGAAAATATGTGGGGTGGCACAGGCCTTTAATCCCAGCAGAGGCAGGCAAATTTCTGTGAGTTCAAGGCCAGCCTGGTCTATATAGGAAGTTCCAGGTTAGCTGGGTCTACAGGGAGACCCTGTCTCAAAAAACACCAAAATATAAGAAGAAAAAAAGAAAAGAAAAGAAGACCCTGCTGTTCAGAACAGGATATGCTTCAGAGATAGGACTTTGATTGCATTGATTAATGGAACAGGAACTGACCTGGAAGCTTTCTACCTTAAGTTAAGTTCTCATAATGCTAGACAATGTGCACACTGCTAAGGGAGAAAGTCAAAAGATGATACAACCCAGCCCTAAAGCCTAACATCCATGATGAGCTGCCCAGCAAACTACCTCTATTGCTGCAGGAGACACACAGTTGTGTAGGGGATGACCAACAGCTATGTAATTGGACTTAGAACCGTTTCAATGGGAGTGAACTCATGAGAGCCACTGTAAACTCAGCCAAATGCACAAGGCTGGAGAGGACATAGAGCCTTAGAGAAAAGCCTATCTGTGTCCTATCTCTAGACAAATGAAATTTCTTACCATACACTAACTATTGCAGTCTTCTATTTCCAGACAAGCATAGCCTGCGCCACTCATCAAAGAGGTTACCCTTTGCAGCAGATGGATGCTACTCCGGAATCTCACAACCAGTCAGACACAGAACATATACATCTGAAAGTTACCCACTGCATGAGACGCATCTAGAGTTGACCCTCTACACGCAGAGAGAAAACGAGAGCATCCTTCAGTTCTCACATGTGAGGGTTCCTTACACAACGGAATGTGATGCAAACAGAGGGCCAAAACTGGTCAAGCATCAAAGAGTGGGAGCCTCCAGAGTGTGTGTCCCTGGATGGGGGCCCTGCATTAAAGTCACCCACCCAGGACTCAGGGATTATGGCCGAAGAGGGAGTAGAAAAATTGTGCTGGTCCACAAACAGAGAGAAGCAGTGGCTTACAGTCCACTGCAAACATTCACATGTGAACTTGTAGCAATGTCAGCATTAGGCAAGGGACCCATGGCAACGGGACAAGGTCTCAAAGTGGAGCAAGAGAAATGGGTGGGGGACGGACCCTGGACTGAGAACTACAGAGAACAGGTACTGTTGGGTGAGGAAGAGTACGTCTTATCTAGACTCCTAGATATGCTGACTAGACTCCAGCAGGTATATTTGCAGAGTTGTACCAGATAGGGCTTAGTGTGGCTTAGTGTGGATATTGTAATGCATGAGTTCTGATGTGGGTTTAGGGCATGAGAAAGATTGGGTTTGATTGGGAACCAATGTGTAGGTTATACAAATGCTCAACAAAAATATATATAATAAAAGCCATTAATTTACAAAATAATCTGAATAACTAAAATATTGAACCTTTTACTTAAAACTTTTTCACAATGTAAACTACAAACTTGCATGTTTTATTTGTAAATATTTTAAAATACTTATTTAAATAAAAGCCATTCGTTCCTAAGCTCTCCAAATACTAATGTCAAAAACAAATGAAAAACTACAAATCAACAACATAAAATGTTTGGAAATCTTTAGATGAATACATCTCAGGATTAGGTTCTCAATTGGCTAATAAAGAGTCTTATTAAAATCCTGATATAAAAATAGAGGGGTTAATAGCCTCTTGTAATAAGACAAACAGAATGGTAAATATTTAAAATTGCCCAAATATACTGTTCTATTAAAAACATAAAAATTAGTCTAATAATACACTGTAAATAGGTTTGCAAGTTAGTACATAACTTTGGAAAACTATGCATCCTAGATGTTCTCTTTTATATGTTCAGCACTGGTGTGTCTGTATAGTATTCATCTATGCACGTGAACAAGACATGGTCTGCACTTGGAAACAACGACAAAAAAATCATTCATCTGCTGATATTGCCTGCACAAGCGTACATTGTAAATTGAAGATATACATTGTGCAACAAGGTGTCAGATGTTAAGAATATATTATATTCTTGAATAGGATGACTGTACATATCACAAAAAAAATGACAAAAATACCAGGTGTAGTGGTGTACCCCTTTAATCCCAGCACTTGGGAGGCAGAGGCAGGTGGATCTCTGTGAGTTCAAAGCCAGCCTGGTCTACATAACTAGCTCCAGGCCAGCTGGGACTAAAGGGAGACCTTGTCTCAAAAAAGACAAAAAAGAAAAAAAAAGAAAAAAAATGTATGATAGTTCATATACAAATTGGTTAAATTTAGTCATTTTCATGCACTTCAAAATAACTAGAATTTCATTTATTAATTAAAACAAAAATTTTCAAGACACGAATCTGTTAAACATATCTATTTGGGGAATTTCAAATTTTAAGATCTGAATTCCCTTATCCCCTCTCAATACTTTGGAGTAATGTATTTGAGTGCTTAACAGTACCCTCAGTTTCCATATACCACCCTCAGTCTTTTTCATTCTTGTGTTATTGTCCGCCACTAAATTATTGCAGATTACCTACCTTTAAGTTCATCTTTTCTTCTTTCTCTCTCTCTCTCTCTCTCTCTCTCTAGAGAGAGAGAGAGAGAGAATATATATCTATATATATGTATTTTCTATTATATACTGATAAAACTCTTAATTGTATATTTTCTTTAATTTTTCAGCTTCAAGAATTTTTCTTGTTATGAGATCTAAATTTCATACCATTTATGAGATCATGAGCTGTATCACTTTTTTAAATTTATTAACTTTTTTCTCTTTTTTCTTTTATTTATTTTTTTATTACACTCCATAGATATACCAAATACTTATACCAATTTTACAGAGTCTGAAAATAAACTATACATTAATTCTAAAATACATTTGGGGATTCACAGTTTAATTGTAAACCTGCATGCAGGTAAAAGAAAATATATTTACATTCCTAATTTCCATTCCTAAATTGCATAGCAAGCTGATGTATGTTTTAATGTGCTTAAAAAAAGAGATTTATTCTTTGTCCTAAATCTTAGAACTGAGGAAAATAGAGACATATACTTTAAGCTATATCTATAGTGATATCAGTCAATATGGTATTATCTTTACTGACCAATTACCCACTTTGACATTCATATAAGAATTTGGTGTTAGGATGAGGGATAACATACATCGTTTGTTTGTCTGAGACTGTTACTTCACTTAGCACAACAGTTTCTAGTTTCATCCATTTACCTGCAAATTTCATGATGTTGTCTTTCTTTACCATTGCATAAAACTCCGTTGTGTAAATGTACCACATTTTCATTATCCACTCATCAGTAGAGGGACACTTGGGTTGCTTCCAGCTCTTTGCTATTGTGAAAAGAGCAGCAATAAATGATTGAGCACATATCTCTGCTATCTGCTATAGAATGAATCCTTTGGGTATTCACCCAGGAGGGGTATGACTGGCTCAAATGGTAGGTACATTTTTAGTCTTTTAAAAGTTCTCCACAATGCTTTTCACAGGGTTGCAGGAGTTTGCAATCCCACCAGCAGCGAATGGATGGTCCCCTTTCTCCACACCCTCTCTAGCATTTATCATTTGTTTTCTTGAATCATGGCCAGTCTTTCCCAGGTAAGATGAAATCTTAAAGTGGTTTTAATTGACATTTCCTTAATTACTAATGATTGTATCTTAATTTGTTGAATTGTCTCTCTGTTCTCTTGCATTTTGGTGAGTTTCTATAAAAGCATCATTTAAATTCCACTTAAGACAATTAATTCACAAATTTGTTTCTTTGTGGTCACATGGAGGACCATTATATTCTGTTCGGGGTGTCATGTCTCTGCTTTTGAGAGTATAGTTTACCTAAACCGTTACAGAGTACCTTCCATATACAAAGACTTTCCCCTGTAGATGGGCCTGACACTACTGCTTGGGCAGAAATTAGGGCTTTGTTAGGCTGCAAAAAGGAGTTGGTAGCAATGAGGCTGATTACTTGGAAACCGAGTTAGGAATCTCTTGTTGGGTCTGACATGTCTCATAGGCATATAATAGCACTAAGATCCAGGCACTTATGACTGGAGGCACAACTTCTCTCTGCTTACACAAGTAAGTACAACTCACACAAACTGATGTATGCAGGAGTCTGAGACACATCGCATCCATAAAGAGGTAAGACTTTGGGATGAGCTGTGGTTCTGACAATGATAGGAGGGGAGGTTGCAAAGCACAGCCCTGGCATGATACTGGAGAGAAAGAAAGATGGCCCCAGAGCCTCTGGCATGCAATTCAGGGAAAACAACAACAATAACAACAACAACAACAAACCCACAAAACACTAACAGGGCAAGTGGTAGCTCAGATTCCAGGAGGTGAGAACCACACAGTGTTAATTCTGAGCCCTGGCATGATAGGCCATGGTAATAGCCTAAAATTTGAGGGCAGGGACACCAATGTATGTCTCTCATTCTCATCCTTCATAATAACATGTGTCTTACTGTGGAGTGTAGATATGTAGTTCTGTTTTAAACTCTCAGTAGCAGTGAAGAACAGTCCCAAGGATTCATAGTTTTCTTAGCCATTTTATTATTTTGCCTTATGGTAGGAGAAAAATGTCATCTCAATTAAATTTGCAACTTCTGCACTAATTAAACCAAAGGTCTTTTCATGCTCTGTCCTCTATAAACTCACTTTATCATTCATCCATTTCACTATTGGATTTGTTTTGTTAATGAATGGTCCTTATATATTCTATATCTTAAATATGTAATGGTTATATATGTTAAACACATCTCTCTTGGTATATGTCATTTAGATATTTTTATTCTTTTATTAGACAATTACTCATTTTATTATGGTCAAGTCTCATCAGTGTTTTCCTTAATGATTTGTGATTTTAGAAACCGTTCTCTATGAAAAACATATTAAATACACATATATCCATTTATGTTTTGTAAAGACTATTTGTCTTATCTTACAACCTTAATCCAACTGAAATTTATTTTTGTGTGGTACACCATAAGAAATTATTTTTCTCTATGTCATTAACTAATTGTCAAATTAACATTTACCTAAAAGCCTATCCTTCCACTTAATTGTTAAGCTACTTCTTTGAATTAGTTTCCATATAAATGTGGAAATATAAAGCTTTCTCACCAAAGTACTGCTTTCGTAAGCAGAAGTTTTTTGTAGTGAGTCATATTTCTAAGAGGTCACAACCCTCAGTCCACCTCTAAAGCTAGTTAGAGTATATGTTCTAACATACATACAGCAAAGAATATCACTATTTTAAGGAATTCTTTCCCATCATTTTGTTACTATTAGTTGTTTAATTTCAGATTCTATTGAAATGCATCCAATTATAATTGTATTTAAGATAGTTATATTTCCATTATAGGCTTTTCAAAATATTTTTAACATTTATTTATGTGTGTGTGTATTCGAGTTGGGGGGAAGCATGTGCACATGCCACACAGCGTGTGTGTAAGTCAGAGGAAAATTTTTAGGAGCCAGTTTTCTCCTTCTGAGTTCTTCCTATCAAACTCAGGAGGACTGGGTTGGCAGCAGGCACTTTACCTTTGCCAGCCTACATTTCAAAATTCTTATTCTTCTCTTCCAGTTTCTTTTGCATTTTTACTTTCTATTTGTACTATGGTCTGGGTCATTTCCTAAATACTGTCTCAGACTTTAATAGACACTTTGATTATGGCCACCTACTTGTTTTAGTTAGTTTATACCATGCACTATAGTTCTCAGTTTATGTCCATAGCCATAGCACTTATATGTAAAGGCTACATAATTTTATAACTTTGACTAGCATTAACATACTTAGGTTTTACATTGTCTATATTATAAACTTGATTTAATATGAAATTAATCAAAGTTTTCTTTTCAATCTTAGTTTTATTAAATTTAGATACCTTTGTATACTTTGAATTTAATTTTTTAGGCATTTGAAAGAATGGTTCTTTGTTTCTATGCTTATTTTTTCTGTCTAACAGGTACACAGGTGACTTAATGGTCCCCTAGAGGCCCAGTGTTGAAATGGTAGAAAAGAATCCACAGTGCTATGTGTAATATCACAGATCTTGTATGGTATATATGCAGTTTAGTTCTGACTATAGTTGTTGGACATGCTCTGTCTCATTCAGACCCCAAGGCCAAGCTTGCTCTAGGTCACATTCCCCGAAAATAAGTGACAGTGCATATTACAAGCCTCCTTTCATCTGTGGGACATAATGCCCAAACTGTCCTCCAGCTTTGTCTCCACAGCCAAACCAGGGGACTACTAGACTACTGATATACTGTTAGTGCTTGCTGGTAGGCCTGACAAGCCTCTTGCTTCAGACACCAGGTTTGTGCAAGTGTGTTCACTTTTTAGTCTGAAGAAATAGTTAATTCTTGAACTCATCTCTGAGGTCTACTTTTTTTTTCCATTTTATTACTCATTTCTGTGTAATTGAAAAAGGAGAAATCAACATTAAATTTCCATGAAATTTTCAATATAACTCCCAACACTGAATTTTTTCTAACTTAATTAAAATTGAACTGGAAGGAAATAGAAAAATAAATCACTACAAAATAATGAGAAAGAGCAGTGGATGTGTAAATGGAAGACAAAAATAATAACCAAGGCTTAGTCTCTGTTAAGGACTGTTTCAGTTCCTTACCTGGATTGTGCCCCATTAGATTTTATTATGTTTGTACTGTTACTAACCTTATGTTCCAACAAACAAAACAAAACAACTTGAAGAAATTGTGTAGAAATTTCCTGAGGTTACATGTCCACTGAATTATAGATTTGGAGCCAGCAAATGTAATTCCTTAGTGGAAATCTACAGCACCTGCTTCTGCTTGACACCTACTTTGGCTGAAATAGCTTTATTTTTTAAAAAATATTTATTATTTATTATTTTTATTTCATGTGTACGAGTATAATGCCTGCTTGTAGGTAGTCACATCATGCTGTGCAATGCCGGTGGGGGTCAGAAGAGGGGATCAGATACCCTGGAACTGGAGTTACATACACTTGTTAGCAGCCTATGGGTGCTAGGAATTGCATCCAGGTCCTCTGCAAGAGCAGACAGCACTTTTAACTGCTGAGCCATCTCTCCATCCCTGGCTGGAATAGCTTTGTTAATTTCCCTTACTTTGACAAAGTTTTCTCTTTTGTGAAATGAGAAAATTACACTAAATGATTTCTATGATAATTTCTACAGCCCTAGTTATCTAGGTTAAAAATAATTTGTGCCAGGTATGGTGGTGCATGCCTTGGGAGGCAGAGGTAGGCAGATCTCTGTGAGTTCAAGGTAACCCTGGTCTACATAGCCAGCTACAGGCCAGCTGGGACTAAAGGGAGACTCTGTCTCGAAAATACCAATAATAATACCAATAATAATATTTATATTCTGTTTAGCTTTTTATTACAGAATATTATAATAACTTTTGGAAGGGGGACTGAATGTTTCATAAATGCCCAAATACATTTTTTTTTTTGGGTCTTTTTGAGACAGGGTCTCCCTTTAGTCCCAGCTGGTCTAGAACTCTCTATGTAGATCGGCTGGCCTTGAACTCACAGAAATCTGCCAGCCTCTGCCTCTCAAGTGCTGGGATTAAAGGCATGTGCCACCACCCCTGGCAGTAAAACAGTGTTTTGATAAGATATGTAATATATTTTAAAGAAAACTTCATGCTCTGAGGTGTTGTGTGAGAAATAAGAAATAATCCATATATTAATTACCTTTCTTTTTCCATGACCAAATCTCTGACAAGAAGCAATTAAAGGGAAAACGTTTATTTGGACTCATGCTTTGTTGGGATACAGTCCATCAGGGCACATCAGGCCATGACATGATGTGTGAGGTCACACTGCATCCTCAGGAAGGAGGAAGGGAGGGAGGAAGGGAGAGAGAGAGAGAGAAGAAGAGGAAAAGGGAAGGGAGAAGGAGAGAGAGAGAGAGAGAATGCTGATGATTGTTTTCTTTTTCTCATTTTTCATTCAGTCTGAGGTCCGAGCTATACTCAGTGTGTCTTTCCTCTTCAGGTAAACCTCTGTGGAAGCGCTCTCACACACATGCACAGAGTCATCTCCGAGATGATTCTACATCCAGTCAAGTTGACAATAAAGATTAAATTAAGATCCATTCCCCCGTCCATGTCTCCCCCATTCCTCCAGAGCTCGTGCATTTTATAAATGAGTAAAGACAGTTTGGACTGGAGAACCTAAATATCTCTTCAGAAAGAAATTACCTTAGGCAATCTCAGTGGAACCCATATATTTACTTACACCTCACAGGAATTACCTCTTCCTTCACAAACTGTAAATGGTGATTTTGCCATTATCATGACCTAGTGAATGTCCACTCTGTAAGTCCAAACTCTAATGAATATGATTTTCATATTAAGCACATAGTTGTACTAGCAGATTTCCTTTCTAGATTCAGTCTCTATTCCAAACCTCACCTTTCTGGACCCTCAATTTCCTTGTTTTTGAAAATAAAATAGTCGGAATTTTAAAACTTCTGTTTTCAGCATACTCTTATTTGATAAGTGAGACTCTATTAAAGTAGTAAGGTAGAGGCATTGTTTGAATAGAAGCATGAAAAGCAAAAGATTTTTTATTATAGGAATATCAAAATCCCTGGGAAGAGGTAATACCTGTAGGGTGTAAGTAAATATATGGGGTTCCACTGAGATTGCCTAAGATAATTTCTTTCTGAAAAGATATTTAGGTTCTTTTACAAATATAATTGAAGTCATTGGAATATGAACCTCACTTTACATATTTGTTTTTTTTTTGTTTTTTTTGTTTTTTTTTTTTTTGGTCTTTTCGAGACAGGGTCTCCCTGTAGTCTCGGCTGTCCTGGAAATCACTCTGGCCTTGAACTCACAATGATCCGCCTGCCTCTGCCTCCCAAGTCACTTTACATATTTGTAAAGTGAGGTTCATATTCCAACGACTTCAATTATATTCAATATATAGGTTCTCTCTAACTTCCTTTACTCATTTATAAAATGCAGGAGCTCTGGAGGGATGTGGGGGCATGGTAGGGGGAGTGGGTCTTAATTTTATTAAGAATTGTATGAAATGTGCAAAAAGTCAATAATTTTTTTTTAAAAAATGACAATAACCACAGTTTCTACCTATGAAGATACTGTGACTAAATGAAACAATAAATCGCTGCACCTGGGGCATTGTGTGCTTACTTATTAGCAAGCATAATTTAAATAGATAGAAGATGTTCACTGATTTTAAAAAAGATATATGCATCATCATTAATAATGTAGGTGCAAAAAATTGGAAAGGCATGAATAAGGGAAATTTTGCCATTAGGCTCATGAAAACTCTCACAATCCTTGTGTATGGTGTGTATTTACTTGAAAAAAATATTTGTTTTAGTGATCATTATTGTGTAGAAGATAACAACCAAAAACCCACATGTAAACAGGAGCATTGGAGAAAATTAATGAAAGGCTTCCTTTCAGATAAGCATGATTCCATGTCCTGCCATTGACCAATCAGAAACCAGACTTAAGGAATTAAATCATTGCTTTCATAAAACTTCTGGGATTGTCTTAAGGCGTGGGTACTAAGCATGTTCTTGAATATTTTTTGTCAAAATCTATTTTCTGTCCTTTCCATTGAAGTTGGAGGTATGTGAAATCAGATAAATGAAGGAGCAAATTGAAGATAGCTCATTTTACGTGCATCTTTTTAAAAGACAAGAGGGTATTATCTGTATTATTAATGTAATGGTAAGTAAATCCATATCTATTGTTTTGTAACAAAAATTTTCATCCTACCCAGATTGAAAGCTTTGTGTTTCTATCTGCTTGTAAATGTACAGTATGTATTTTAATTATTTTCTCCATGGCATCATAAAATTCAAACCTTGTGGCATTTAACTTAAAAATTCAAACGTTCTTATTCTCACTTTTTGACTTGAAGAACATGCAAAATCTCTTAGTTTATGACAGCCATGACCTATATCAAAGAGTTCAATGAGAACAAATGTTGGAAAAACCTTCAGGATATAAATTACTATAATTACTGTTGAATATACATATTATTAAACTAAGAAATGATATAATAAAGCTAGGACAAAAATACCTAGCTGTTCACAGCAAATTATTTTAAAAATTAGAATAATTTCTTTCACTCCTTGAACAAATGTAGTTTGGACAATAATTTTCAGATTACATCTGTACATGTGAATTCAAATAATACTTCTCTCCATTTCAATCATGTGTCCCTTTACATTTCCATAGGACAGCTAAATGCTAAGATACCATGCATGTGAATTTATAATCAGCATTTTATCTTTAAAGGAAAGATATCATCAAAAAGAGAAATTTTTGGTACAAGTTGAACAAAAATAAACACTATAATGGTGTTTTAAAAGATGTACAAGGGAGAGATGGCTCAGTGCGTAAAAGCACTTCTTCCTCTTCCAGAAGTCCTGAGTTCTGTTCCTAGCCCCCAAGTAACGCTGTTTCAGCTAGAGGAGAGTTTACTCCTGTCTTTTCCACACACAAGTAGCATACACACAATATGCGCATACACATAAATGAAAACAAAAATAAATTTCTCAAAATATGTAAAGTGAGGTTCATATTCCAACCACTTCAATTATATTCAATATATATAGTAAGCCATTCCTCATAGCATTTTGAATATTTTGGCTCTTTCTATAGAAGTGTTACAGAACCCCCCCCAAATGCTATTACTTATTTTGACTGCAGTTTTTAAAGTAATTCACCCTGTGCATTTCTACTTCACCTTGTCAGAGAGTATTGCTTCCCCAAGGCTGCCCCAGGGTCCTGTTGACGGATTGCTCTAATTGCAGTTGGCGCTGTAAACAAGGCAGCCACTCCATGCTCTGCTAGCACACGGAAATAAGCGCCAGCATCTGGTGTTCCCACAGGCTTTCCCTATGATGAGATCCATTTAAAATGTCACTGAGTAAAATGTCACATATTTCATTGACAGTTCAATAGTTAGACATTTAACACAGCAATATTAACAAAGCTAGCTTCTTAACAAATCTGTTTTAAACCAAATCCCATGTTCTACAATGTCAAACTTAAAAACAAATACCTAGGCTTTTGGTCCCTTTTAGGATTCCTTAAAGCGTTCAAATTGCCAATTTCCCCCTAATTTTGGAAAGATAAAAGTTGTGGGAAAATATATTTCATTTTCAATTAGAAGCATAAAAGAATTATCTAGTTGTGTGTGTGTGTGTGTGTGTGTATTTGTGTGGTAGATAATGAGAAATATTGCTGTTTTCTTCTAACATTAACACATTTTCATTATCACTATAAAGTGATGAGAACACATCTCAAACATCTGAGAAAAGATAAATCTGAAATTATAATTATTGCTGAGCAATGACCTTTGGAGTTAAACATCTCACTCCAAGGAAAGCAATGTCTACCCATTAAAGAAATTGCCACAAGCTACACCCCAAATATGTGTATTTTAGTCTCAAAATGATATTGTTCAAGTTCACACCGAATTGTGTATAGATAGCAATTTTGATGAATTACATAATTCAGAACACAAAATATTTAATTGATGCTTTTACAAAAAGAACCATGAGAAAGCTTTCAAACAAACCATTAAATCAATCAATATTTTAACTGATTCATTAAGTGTGGCTTGGCCCAACACATGCCTCCCTCTTTCTGACTCTGCTCACCACTGCTACTCCTTCCCACGATTGTAGAACAAGCTGCCTTACATATTCATATGTATTGAATTAAAGGCCTGAATAATTCAGAGTAAATTCCATTTATCATAGGTTAAGATAAACAAAAAGAAATTCATTATTCTAAATAAATTCTGAAGGATTGGAAGCACTACAGTATATCATGATTTCCTAAGAGATGGCTTCCTATGTATAATATTTGCTGAACTTCTTTGACTATATCCCATCTAAGCTTCTGGTGGATCTTACATTGTGGAAAAATCACCTAGTAAACTCCAAACTAAGGCAAGAAGAGGACAGTATTTGCTTATTGAAATTTCAGAGATCTTCCCAGAGAAAGGACAAGAAAAGAACAGATGATGAATTTGAAGTAGAGCACTGCTGATCAGTGAGAGTCAATATTTCTGAATGGATCTTTGATAAGACAATCTTAGTGTTTCATTTTTTAAACAGTCATCTTTAATATTCTTTAGTGTAATTATGTGTTTTCTCTTTGAAAATATAATAACACCGTGGCTCTTTTATATCATTCTCATATTTTCACTTTCTCACTTTAAGCATTGTGTTACATCTAGAAATTCACTGTAAATTATGATCATGATATATATGGAAAATTTACTAATTTTCCATATATATCATGATCAGCTGCATAGGTCAACAAATTCAAATAGTACAGAAATGTGCCAGACCCAACCAGGCAATATGTGCACATAGTTTGTATCCATTTTTGAAGATGTAGTGCTATCACTCAGAAATGATTTGACAACTTTATTCTTTCTAATAAAGTGAGGTGAAGATTCTTGACTTTTATGTCTTCAAAATATCTTAAGCATCAATCAATCCTGTGAGTACCAGATGGCAAGCTGAGAGACTTGATCTCAACCACATAAAAACAATTTATATTAAAAAAGCCTTATAGATTTGATTTGCCCTGTCTATATTTCTATTTTCTTGCCTGCTAAATAAGAATAAACCACTGTGTCAATATTTGCTTGGTAACATAACAGTGCTAAGACGGTATCTTGAAAATGGATTGACCTCCATTAAAGAGACATACTTTATGGCGAATTGAAGTAGAATTATACTCCTTGTCGGAGTCAGGGGACAATGATACTAAATCAAAGTTGATACTAGTGTTTAGTTTATGTCAGGTAAAGGAAGACATATGTGTTATAATGAAAGTGGGATACTGTGCACAGGTATGTTCATAGAAGACATAATTTGGTTCATTTATAGCACCTTCAATTAAATATGTGTGGTGATAACAAAATAATGTACTGATGTTAGAAATATTACTAAAATTATAACATTTTTGTAAATAATATGGGATTATAATAACTGTGCAGCAATTCTGACCCTAAACAAAACTAATTCCCTACAATATTATATTTTTACTGAGCACTATGGTAGTTTGAATAAGCTGTCCCTCACAGGCTTAAGTATTTGAACAATTGGCAAGTTGGTAGCACTGTTTGTGGAGGTTCAGGAGGCATAATCTTGCTGAAAGAAGCACCTCAGTGGGGGAACTCTTTGAGAGTTCACAACCAACTCCCATCTCTACTGTCTGTCTTTCTGCTTCCTGTGCCTTCTTAAAGATGTGAGCACCCAGCTTTCTGCTCCAGTCTTAATTCCATGTTATGATGGACTCTTACCCATCTGGAACCATCAGCCCCAAAACTTTGGTAAAGAACACAGTACCAGAAAGAAGATATCTCCTTTTGAGTGGTTGGTGAAAGTGATCCAAAAGACTCAAAATAATACAGTTTATCACCAAAGCTCTTGATTATCTCCAGAACTAGAAAATAAGACCCTACTGCTCAAGACAGGGTATACTTCAGAAATAGGGTTTAGAGTAATGGAGCAGAAACTGACCTGGAAGCCTTCTACCTGAAGTTTAGCAATCATAATGCTAGACAATATGCACACTGCTAAGGGAGAAAATCAATCAGTGGCCCAATGCAGACCTAAAGCCTAATAGCCATAATGACCTGCACAGCAAACCACCTCTTATTGGTGCAGTAGTGACACCATTATCTGGAAGCTAATAAACAGCTATCTAATCAGACTTAAAACATTCTCAATAAGAGTCAACTCATGGGTGGTACTGTAAACTCAGTCAAATGCACATGGCTAGAGAAGACATAGAACCTAGAGAAAACCTTATCAGTTTCATGACTCTAAACAAATGAAATTTCTTGCCACACGTTATATATGGAATATATTTACAGACAAGCATACCATACACCACTCATAAAAGAAGTTTCTCTATGCAACAGGAGAGTACTGCAGAATCCCACAATTGATCAGACACACAAAAAATATACATCTGAAAGATGCCCAATCCTAGGAGACACATCTATCATTGATGTCTACACCTATGACTCCTGGACTACATGGGAATAAGGTTCAGAGAGAAAATGAGTGCATTCCTTAAATCTCTCCAGAGAAGCTTCCTTACATAATAAGAGTGTAATGCAAACGAAAGGCTAAAACTGGCCAAGTTTCAAAGAATGGGAGCTTCCAGAGTGTGTATCCCTGGATAGGACTCTTATATCAAACCTCACCCACATGGCTCAAGGATCATTGCAGAAGTATGAGTGGAAATATTGTAAGAACCAGGGTTGGTGCATGAACAGGGGGAAACAGAGGATTACAGACTACTGGAAGCTTTCACATGTGAATTTGTGGTGATGTTGGAATCAGGCACGGGACATATGTCAACTTAGACAAGGTCTCAGAGTGGAGCAAGTGAAATGGTTGAGGGATAGAGAGTTACTGGAAACTGATTACTTCTGGATGAGGAAGCGTATGTACGACTTACTTAAGTTTCTAGATTTATTGACTAGACTCCAGTAGATGTATTTGCACAGAAGGACATCAGGTTCAAAAGCTTGACTAGACAGGACTTAACATGGATGAAATGATGCATGAGTTTTGATGGGGGGTTAAGTAATGAGGAGGGGATAAATCTGATTAGGAACCATTGCATGAAATGCACAAATGTTCAATAAAAATATTAAAAGAAAGTAATAAGAAAAGTTTAAACTCAAAATCATTTTTTTGACTTTTTGAGACAGGGTCTCCCTGTAGCCCCAGATGTCCTGGAACTCACTCTGTAGACCAGGCTGGCCTTGAACTCACAAAGATCCACCTGCCTCTGCCTCCCGAGTGCTAGGATTAAAGGCGTGCACCACCACACCCGGCTAAACTCAAAATCATTATAAACATAATCAAGTGTTGCTTTTCTTAGGTCTCTATATTCATAACTAGGTAGAAAATTTGCATAAATCCTATTTAAACATTAATTGTTTTATTGTCCCTTTGCTTTTTAATTACTCCCATATTAATATAATTATGCCACTGGTGTGTGGTGGTTTCAGTAAAGAGTAACTGCATTCATGTGAAAAAATAAAATAATTTCTTCCTTCTGTAAGTTGCCTTGGCTAGAGTTTATCACAGCAACAGAAAAGTAAATAATACAGAAGTTGGTGATAAGTGTGGAGTGTTGCTGTGAATAACTCAATTATTTTGATATAATGTGGAAGACTGGGAATTTGGATTAGAAAAGCAATGGAATTCTGTAAGCAGAGCTTGATGAGTCAATCTGAGAGGCACACCTCAAGATGTTCCAGAGGGAGACGGAAACATGGACTTAAACAGAAACTGGGATATTTTAGCAAGGAATCTGACTTCTCTCTGCCTGAGACCTAAGAAGTTGCCTGAGGCTAAATTAAAAATTACTGGACTAAGTTCTTTGATAGAGCAAATTAAATTTCAAGACAGCCTAATGATGAATTGGTGGTGTGTTTTATTTAATTTTTATTTAATTTTTATTGATGCTTTGTGCATTTCATACATCATTTTCCAATTCAGATCAGGCATATTTCCCTTTCCCTTCCCCCCCATCCCCACCCCATCCCAGATCATGCATTCTGCCATAACTGTCCTGCATCTTTCTCTCAGTTTTTTTTTTTCATTTTTTAGCTACCAGTGATAATCCATAAGTACAAGCATCCTTCGTGCAAAACCAATCTGCAGGCTGTTGTGCCCAAACCCCCCACAGCCCCACCATCCAGTGGGGAGTGACAGGTTGTTTGTTCAATCAAGTTGATCAAATGAGTGTCCAGACTACATGCTGAGTTCACGCATTCACCCAATCGCAGCCTTTACATTCTACCACGCCCCCTCTTCCGCAGATTGTTCCCTAGGCTTTAGAAAAGGGCACAGGTGATGAGAAAGTAAAACATCCCACTCTCTCTGGAGCTGTTGACTTGGACTCTGGTACAATTCTGGCTGTTCCTTTATGGGCTGACAGTTTGTCCAGGAGTAACCTTTCGATCCTACTAATAAGACACAAGCAATTAGATATTATAGGTAGTAGCAGCACATGATAGTTATAGTAGGTTACTTTGGCATAGAACATATGTTTGGATGATACTGTAATCCATGGATTCACATTTTTACCCCGTTAAATATGACAGGGTTACTGTGTCTACTGTGGCTTATAAACATCTCCAACCTGTAGAGGATGTAAGCTTGTTTGCATCAGCCATGGGTTATCCTCCAAAGGAAGAGCCAATAGCCAATAGATTTGGGATATACAGGCACATGGGCTGCCTCTGCTGCACAGTATTTCCAGGCAGGTGAGGTTGTAGCTGTGCTGACGGTGGAGTCTTGCTTGACTCAGGGAGACCGTATTTGCTTATTGTTTAGTGGCCTTTGGTAACACTCTCTGGCATTCCAGAGGCCATCTGTACCTTGTATGTGCGGTCTCAATACATCCCTCCATGTTAACGTCAGGTCTTCGGGCAGCAGGGTTTATCACCTCTCCTCCTGCAGATATCCCAACTTAGAGGCAAGGAGCCCTTACCTTTTGTGGGCCTGGATCCCCTGGCCAACATCCCCCTGAGAACAATCCATTGCTGATGTCAGAGCTCCTGCATTAATATACTTTGCCTAATTGCATAGCCCAAGGACTTTAGTAATATATTTGGTTCTGAAACAGAGTATAATCCTTTTCACAGTTCTATGTCTATTAGTCAATTAAAGAAGGCATTTTTTTTTTTTTTAGTCTTTTCACAACAGACTCTCTTTTAGCAGCTGTCCTGGAACTCGCTCTGTAGACCAGGCTGGCCTTGAACTCACAAAGATCTGCCTGCCTCTGCCTCCCAAGTGCTAGGATTAAAGGTGTGCGCCACAACGCCCTGGCAAAAGAAGGCATTTTTACTGGTTTTATAATAAATTACCTCTATAAAGTTGTCTCCAATTTTACAGTTGGAGAACGACTACATCATCGTCATATTTCTCATTGTTCTATGGGGGGAAGGCAAGAATGTCTCTCTATTATCAAAACCTTTGTGGCACTAGAAGGTTAAGTTTCATTAGGACTATTATAAATAGTTTGTTACATTAGGATCCTCAGGAGGGGTTCGACGTTTATGGCAATCTGAGGCTTTTCTTCCTTCAATGTTCAGACGGGTCTAACCTTTCAGTTGTGTGTTTTATTAATGGTGAATATTGCATATCTACAATGAAAAAGAGCAAGTGGAGAATAAAGAAATACAAAAGTAGGAGTGCACAGAGATTAGATAAGGGATTTCCCAGGACAACCTGAAGCACAGAGTACCATACCAACCCCCCACCCAACTGAGATTGCCAAGGAGTGTCCAAGTGGATTCTTTGGAGAACCTTCAGAACAGAAAGGGAAGAGGGAGTTGGACTTCCAATACAAAGCCTAAAACAAGTCAACAATCTATAAGCAAGGAGAAAAACAAACCAAACAAATAAACAACGAAGGAATCTGAAGGAGGCAAGAAAAGCAAGCCTTCAACACAGTGAAGAGGCATTTGGGATTCTCATTGGAATACAGGCAAAGAGAAACACACATGACAGTGACATGATGAAGGAGACAAACATGGAAAGTGTGCAGGATAATTCCACACCAAGCTCTACCAACCCTGTGGTAGATTCCTACAGTGGGATCCCCCCTGGGGATGGCCCAGGATGTAATGATATTAGAGGACCAATTGTGCACATATTCAAAGAATCAAAGAACCATTAAAAACAATCAGAGAGAGAACTAAGGAGAGAGAATGAAAAACTTAAGGAAGGGACCTAGAGGAGAAGAATGACAACTTCCAGGGAAGGAAGCGTGGAAAAATCACTGAAAAAAACCCATTTTTGAAAAGAAAGAAAAGCGAAACAAGAGCCTACAGGAAGAGATTGAGAAGCCTCCAAAAAGAAAGTAGAAATACTTGAAAACAAAGGTGAAATTTATTTTGATTAGGTAAATACGGAAATCACACCCATTCAGTCAAGAGGCAAAGAATGGAAAAAGCTCAGAGAAAGTAGAAGGAGGAAGCAGAACAAAAATATCAGACCGGAAGAGAACACAGAACAACTAAAAACCTCAAGTTATTAAGATTATGAAAAAGTGAAAAATACACAAAAGTGGACAAACCAGGAAATGTGAGACACTATGAAAGAGACAAACCTCCGCATCATAGGATAGATGAAGGAGGAAGAATCCCAAGAATTGGTATTGATCAGATCTTCAAACAAATAATAGATGAAATTCTCCAAACTAAAAATTAGTCAAACCAATACAAATACAAGAAGCACACACAAACTCCAAACAGACAATATCGAGAAAAGAAACTTTCCTTGCCCCATATCATAGTTAAAACCTAACGCAGAAAACAAAAGAAAAAAAAAAAAAAACAAAATTCTTTGAAAGCCACAGAGGGAAAATAAAAGTTAAATTTACTAGGGAAACATTCAGAATTACACTGACTTCTCGGTGGAAAACTATGGAAAATCAAGTAAGTAACATGGAGCAAAGCCATTCCCAGTGTTAAAGGGACTAGAGATGCCAACCCAGTTACTAACCCAGCAAAAATGTTGATTATATTGATTGAAGAGAGAGAAAAAAATCTCCATGACATAAAAGCTAAGGATGAAAAGAATCCATGTCCAGAAAGCCAACCCTCCAGAAAAGTACTTGAAGCAATTTCAAAGGACAGAAGAAAGGACGGCAACCATCCCCAGGTACCTAGAAAGAGATCATTATAAAGCATAACTGCAGAAGTAGAAAACCTAGACCAAAAATGCAAATGATAAATAAGAGAGAAAGGAAGCAAACACACATCTTTCAATTATAACCTTAAATATTGATGGACTAAACTCCCCTAATCAAAAAGACATAGACTGGGAGATGGTTAGAAACAGTACCCAATCTATATGCTGTCTACAAGAATATACATCTTACCTTCAAGGATAGGCACCACTCTAAAGTGAAAGGATGCGAAAAAAAAATATTCCAAGGCAAATGGTTACCAAAAAAAAAAACAGGTTGTCATTATTTAATATTCACCAAAATAGACTTCAAAGTAAAAGAAATCAGAAGAGACAAAGAAGGCCATTACATTTTCATCAAAGGAACAATCCACCAAGAAGATTTCACAATTATGAATATATATGCCCCAAATTCTGGTGCACCAAACTTTATAAAGACAATTTGCCAGGACCTCAAGTCACAGATTAACCCCAGTACACTCATAGTAGAGGACTTCAGTACCACACTGAGCCCTTTGGACAGGTCAACAGGACAAAGAATAAACAGAGAGACATCTGACCTGAATGATATGATACACCAAATGGACCTCAAAGAAATCTACTGAATATTCCCCCCTAATACCAGAGAATACACTTTCTACTCAGCACCGCATGGAACATTCTCCAAAATTGAGCCATACTGGGACACAGAAGGAACCTCCACAAATAAAAAAGATTGAAATAATGTCATGCTTTCTATCAGACTACAGTGCAATAAAGCTCATTATCAACACCAGGATAAGCTCCCCTATCTACAAGAACACATGAAGACTAAACAACACACTCCTGAATAATGAATGGGTCAAGGAACTTTCTACTCAGTACCCCATGGAACATTCTCCAAAATCGACCACATACTGGGACACAGAAGAAACCTCCACAAATACAAAATGATTGAAATAATTTCATGCATTCTATCAGAACACAATGCAATAAAGCTCACTATCAACACCAGGATAAGCCCCACTATCTACAAGAACACATGAAGACTAAACAACACACTCCTGAATACTGAATGGGTCAAGGAAGAGATAAAGAAAGAAATAAAAGCATTCCTGGAACTGAATGACAATGACAATACAGCACAACAAAGCCCATGGGATACTTTAAAAGCAGTCCTAAGAGGTAAGGTTATAGCTCTGGGTGCCTACATTAGAAAAACAGAAAGAGCAGTTCTCCCCAGTCAGAAATCCCATCATCCTACAGAGGTTTGATGGTCCCCAGCAAGTTGTAGGCCACACAGATTCCAGAGTCACACTGAGCTGAAGCCACGGATTCCCCAAGGGCCTCATTTGATACTCATGGTTCCAGTTTTTAAGTCCAGAGTCAAAAACACCTCACTTAGTTAAGTGATGGGATTTCTGACTAGGAAGAACTTCTCAATGGCATCCGAGTACCCATGGAATTGGTCCTGCTGAAGAAACTGAGCTCCAGTCCCTTGGTGTCTTTAGACTTCTGGACTGGTTCCAGGGGTCCAAGAGTTTCATTCTGATCCTCTAGAGAGTGGACCTGGTGCAAGACCTCTTCGAATTTATCATGAACTGGGAACACTACAAGAGGAGCTGGCCCACAGCTCCTTCTGAAAGGTGCTGCATTGCCACAACTTTGGGGTGCTCCACTGACAAATCAAGGACAAGAACATTCTTATCATTCTGAACCACTGAGAAATCAAGCTCATCGACTTCAGGTCAGGAGCACAGCTCAAGGACATGATCTCTGAAGACTTTGATGGGACCCTGGTGTACAGCACTCCAGAGTGGATCCTCTACCATTGCTACCACTGCAGGTGGGCAACCACCTGATCCCTGGGATTTCTACTCTATGATATGGTGTGTGGGGATTTTGGCTTTGAGCACCATGAAGAAATTGTCAAGGGTCAAGTTTTCTTCAAGCAGGAAGTTTCTTCAGAAGGTCAACTTGTTACCCTCACACAGAAAATAGTGGCCTTTCTGGCAAGTCTTCTCATCTCTAGCAAGATGCTCCAGGGAGGGAAAGCTTCTGTTTCCAACAGGACAGTGCTTTATGCAGGACTAAGGTACAGCTAGCTCTCATTCCAGACTCTAGCTCTCTAGAGTATACATCCCATGGGAATAAAAGACTCCAGGCCAGGTGTCCTGGGCCTCCACTCCTGTAGGCATTCTCTTTTAGGAGTCCAGCCCCAGGGTGGGTGTGGTGGTGAGTCAGAACCCTGCCATGAACTGTTCCTCATCATTGAGTTCTGGCACCATGGGTCTGGTAGGGGGAACATGTTGGGGTGTGGGGTAGGACCGGCACTATATTTTAAGTCCCTGTCACCTCTTCTGAGTGTCTTCTGTGGGGACTACTACTGTTCTGGAGGAAATAATTCGACTTTCCTCTTTTACCTGCTGCTTCAACAAAAAGTCTGGATAAGTTTTATTCCTTCTTTTTCTGCCCTGTTCCTCATCCCTCCCCCACCTTCCTTCCCATGAAAGTTGCAATGGAAGAGGATACAGAGCCAATCCCTGAGCCACCTACCCTTTTTCTGCCTCCTTTGGTAAAATTCCTGAGTGAAAAAAATAAAAAAAAGAACAATAGAAAGAGCACAAGTGAATGATCTAACACTGCAACTAAAAACACTTGAGAGACAACAACTGATGAACCCTAAACACAACAGACAGGAAGAAATTACAAAAACCAGAGCAGAAATAAATGAAATAAAAACAAAGAAAACAATACAAAAATATCAACGAATCCAAAAGTTGGTTCCTTGAGCGAATAAACAAGATAGACAAACCTCTAGCCCAGTTAACCAAAAGAAAGAAGGAACAACTCCAAATCAATACAATCTGTGATGAAAGGGGAAATACCACAACAGACAATTAAAAGATCCAGACAATCATACAGGAATACTTCAAAAACCTATACTCTACTAAGTTTGAAAACCTAAAAGAAATGGATGAACATCTGAAATACTTGGAATCACCAAAGCTCGACCAAGAACAGACTGACAGCTTAAACAGAGCCATAATATTTGAAGAAATTGAAGACATAATAAGAAGCCTCCCAACTAAAAAAAAGCGCAGGCCCAGATGGTTTCATGGCAGAATTCTATAAAATGTTTCAAAAAGACTTACAAACATTATTACTAAAATAGTTTAGAAGGATAAAAACAGAGGGAGTTCTCCCAAATTCCTTCTATGAAGCCAGCATCACTCTAATACCAAAACCAGGCAAAGATACAATAAAAAAGGAAAATGATAGACAGATATCATTAATGAACACATATGCAAAAATTGTCAACAAAATAGTTGCAAACTGCACACAGACCCACATCAAGAAGATCATCCATCATGACCAAGTTGGATTCTTACCAGAGATGCAGGGATGGTTCAAAATACAAAAGTCAATAAATATCATCAAACTTATAAATGGACTGAAAGACAAAAACCACATGATCATCTCAATTGATGCAGAAAAATCCTTTGGCAAAACACAGAATCCCTTCATGTTTAAAGCCCTAGAGGGAATTGGACTGGAGGGATCATTCCTCAATGTAATCAAAGCCATATACAGGAAACCCATAGCCAATATCATCCTAAATGGGGAAATGAAAAAAGCATTCCCTTTAAAGGTAGGAATTCAGCAAGGCTGCCCCCTTTCACCACTCCTCTTCAATATAGGGCTTGAAACACTTGCTAGGGAAATAAGACAAGAAAAGGAAATTAAAGGACTACTAATTGGAAAAGAGGAAGTCAAGCTATCCCTTTTTGCTGATGGTATGATTGTTTCCTAAAGGGATGCTAAAATCTCCACCAGAAAACTCCTAGAAATGATTAAGAGCTTCAGTAAAGTGGCAGGATACAAACTTAACCTAGAAAAATCAGTAGCCTTTCTTTACACCAACAACAATCAACTGAAAAAGGAATACAAGGAGACCTTTCCACTCACAATAGCCTCAAAAACAATAAAATACCTAGGAACAAACCTAACCAAAGACACCAAAGATCTCTACAACAAAAATTTTAAACACCCAAAGAAGGAAATTGAAGAAGACATTAGAAGATGGAAAAACCTCCCACGCTCACGGATTGGGAAAATTAATGTAGTAAAAATGTCCATTCTACCCAAACTTGTGTACAGATTTAATGCAATCCCAATTAAAATCCCCAAGAGTTTCTTCACAGGCTTGGAAGAAAAAGTCCTTACTTTCATTTGGAAAGACAAAAGATCCCAAACAGCCAAAGTAACCCTGAGTGAAAAAAGCAATACAGAGGGGAATCTCTATACCAGACTTCAAACTATACTATAGGGCTATAGTCATAAAAACAACCTGGTACTGGCACAAAAACAGATCTGTTGACCAATGGAACAAAACAGAAGATCCAAACTTGAGCACCGACAATTTCAGCCACCTCATATTTGAAAGGGGGCCAAGAAGACACAATGGAGGAAAGACAGCATCTTCAGCAAGTGGTGTTGGCAAAACTGGATCACCACTTATAGAAGAATGAAATTAAACTCCTACCTCTCGCCCTGTACAAAAGTCAACTCCAGATGGATCAAAGACCTCAACGTGAAACCCCAAACTCTGAGGTGATAGAAGACAAAGTTGGCAGCAGACTACAAGACATAGGTGTAGGAAAAGACTTCCTAAATCAGACAGCAGCTGAGCAAGAAATAAGGTCAATAATTGACAAATGGGACCTCATTAAACTCAAAAGCTTCTGTACATCAAAAGAAACAATCAAGGAAATGAAGAGAAAACCCACAGAGTGTGAGGAAAACCTCACCGCAGATATATCTGACAAAGCATTGATTTCCAGAATATATAAACTACTCAAAAAACAAGAAAGAAAACAAATGACCCACTCAAGGGATGGAGCAAAGAGCTGAAGAGAGACTTCACAATTGAGGAATTAGAGATGGCTGAGAAACATCTTAAAAAGTGTTCAACGTTGCTAGTAATTAAGGAAATGTAAATTAAAACCACTTTAAGATATCATCTTACTCCAATAAGACTGTTTAGGATCAAGAAAACAAATGATCCCAAGTGCTGGAGAAGTTGTGGGTAAAGGGAAACAATCATCCACTGCTGGTGGGAATGCAAACTTGTACAGCCACTGTGGAAAGCAGTGTGGAGAACCCTTGGAAGACTTGGAATGAACTTGTCACCTGACCCAGCTGTACCACTCCTGGGTATGTACCGACAAGACTCCTCTTACTGCAGAGATACATGCACAACCATGTTTATTCCAGCTTTCTTAACAATAGCAAGGAGCTGGAACCAACCCAAGTGCCCCTCAACTGACAAGTGGATAGAGAAAATGTGGTACATCTACAAAATGGAGTTCTATGCAGCGGTAAAGAAAGATGACATCATGAACTTTTCAGGTAAATGGATGGACCTAGAAGATATCATGCTGAGTGAAGTAACCCAGTCCCAGAAAAACAAATGATGAATGGTATACTTCATCTGTGGATGCTAGCACCAATTACCTAATTGTATGGCAAACTGAGCAATGTTAATATGATCTCTAAACAACTGTGCTCTTATATTGTAGAATCCCTTAAAAATAAACAAATAACATTTAAAAAAGAAAAATTAAAAAATTAGAAATAGAAATGCAAATAGTAGAGAATGGATTGAGATTATTATGAAGCTTAATAATACTGAATTCTAGGCAAATAGTGAAAGAGAGGCTCTCTTTGATAAAGAGATTTAAGCCACTATGAAGAGGCCTTTAGATCTGCACTTGAAGAATGCAAAAAGCTTCCTTAGGGCAAGACTCTATACAGTAAGCTTTGAAGTATGAAAGGACAAGGTCTAAAATGTTTTTTTTTTTTTTTTTTTTGTTCAAAAGAAACTACAACACATAAAAAGCAGCTGCTGTTAATGTGGATGAAGAGGAACAAGGTCAATGTCAGGTTGGAAGTAGAACTTGACTGTGTCTTTCACATTGTGCTGGATTTGTAAGCTTGAAAGATGAAAGAGTGGAGGAGTATTTGGCTCTCCCTTGTGGTTCAGAGGGCCACTGGAGCTAGGAAACTTGTGGTATAGCAGGAATTACTTGTGTAAAGAAGGCTGAGGACATCAAGCAACTTTGAGAGGCCATTGCATGAAGTTATAAAGGTGAAGCCTAGTTAACAATGGAGACTGCAAGGTGTTGGAAGTAACAGAACCATAAAACAAGGAGAGTTGTATACTAGGGTTCCAGCATTAGAGAAACAGATGTATATTGCAGGCCACAAAGTTGGAGAGCAGAGCCACCTAAGCTCTTTGGAACTTAAGACTCACAGTGAACATGGAACCATAGAAATTGGTATTTGTTTGTTTTCCTAGTTTTTGTTATTGCTTTGGGAAAATATTTAGTGAATACCCCTCCATTCCTCCCTTTTAGATTGTGAATATCCCATGCTATTGTAGGTTGGAAGTATGTAATTTGATTTTTGATTTTACAAGGGCTTACTGTTAAGAGATTGCTTTGAATCTCAGAAAAGATTTAGGACTCTGGGCTTCTCAATAGTGTTAAGACTGTTAAACTCTACAGGGACTTTTAAAGTTAGACTAGGGCTGGAGAGATGGTCTAGTGGTTAAGAGCGCCAACCGCTCTTGCAGAGGACCCGGGTTTGATCTCCAGCACCCACATGGCAGCTGAGAACCATCTGTAACTCCAATTCCAAGAGAACTCCAGCTCCAGGAGAATCCGAGACCCTCTTCTGACCTCCACAGCATTGCAC
>VZQC01010904.1:1628984-1651940 GCA_009823505.1 Rhizomys pruinosus
AAAAAAAAAAAACCCGGCCAAGGGGCTAGAGAGATGGATCAGAGGTTAAGGGCACTGGCTGCTCTTGGAAAATACACGTTTGAATCTCAGCACCCACATGGGAGTTAACAACTGTCTGTGTCTGTAACTCCAGTCCCAAGGTACCTGACTCCCTCTTCTGTTCTCCATGGGCATTGAGCAACATAGGTGTTCTCACATACAGGCAGGGAATACACTTATATACAACAACAAGAAGAAAACAACAACAACAACAAAACTTGATCAAGCTCAAATCATTATTTCTATACTGTTCACTTATTTATTCCCTTCCTCCAAAGTCTAAATTATTGGTTGATGATTAGATAAAATCGGATGATAGTGTTAAATATATTGATGGAGAGATTCTAGACCTTCAGTTATTGCACACCATATTTTTACTTGCTTATTTATTTATTTATTTATTTAGTGTGTGTGCATGTACTTAAGTGCACACACAGGCATGAACATGACATAGCACATGTGTGGATGGCAGAGGACAATTTGTAAGAGTCAGTGCTCCCTTTCCACCATGTGAGATTCAGGAATAAAAATCAACTCCCTAGGCTTGCACACAGCACCTCTATCTCTACTGAGCAGTCCTGTCAGTTCAAAAAAATCCCAATTAAAAAAATATTTTATTTTTATTTTATGTGTATGAGTATATTGACCAAAATATAAGTGCACCTGTGTTGTGCAGTGCCTGTGGAGATCAAAGAGGGTGTTGGATATCCTGGAACTAGAATTACTGATGGTTGTTAGCCACCATGTGCATGCTGGGTATTGAACCTGGGTCTTCTGCAAGAGCAGCCAGTCCTCTTAACTGCTGAGCCATCTAAATTTTTAACTCGCTATCAGAAAATAGCAATTTCTACTATTAGTTAGATTTACAATACGGTTAGTAACAGAAACCAAGACAGTTATAGAAATACCTTAAAATGAACATTCTTTAACATCTTCTATCACTTCTGACTTAACGTGTTAAGTCAGTCCATTATTAATGGACTGCAGATGGCAAGGTTCTAGCTAGACAATCAAATAACAGACTTCACACATATTCCCTATTGTTATTAAGTCTTTAACACAGGAAAATATGGACATACAAATCCTCCTTAGAAGCAAGATAAACATTCAAGTTAAATATTTGCACCCCAAACAGAATAAATCCTTTTATTATAAATCATGTGACTTTGTTGATAGAGATCATTGATACTTGTGGTTTTCTGGATTTGACATAAATATTTTTGAGTTCATTCCAGTGGTTGCTTCTTCTTTTCTATGGGAGGATTAGAAATTCATCTGGTCTCTTTTTGAACACTGCTTTTGAGAATGTCACCAAAGCATTGTCTCCTGCAGTTCTGAGGGGAAGACAGTGGTATCCCTCACTGACTATTGTGACTTTCATTTCAGGGGACAGGTGCTGCAGAGCATTGTTTGTTCATTTTGGAACAACAGTTTTTGTTGAGGTTCCACTTAGAGTCATTTAATGTTATCAAAGCAAGAGTGTCTGGGCCTGCAACATTTAAACTTGAGACTCATTAAAACACAGTCTCTAAGATCTACTCTACCATGGAAAAATCAGAATGCAGAATAGGACACACAATTTGGACACTGTCCTGTTTATAAAACACAAAAGATATTCCAGATACATGAATTAATCCATGTACATATATGACCAACTGCTATCAAGAGACAGATTTGAAAATATAGAAATGTTGAACAATGAGATTTTGACAGTTTATCTTTTTCTAAGTTTTGAAACATGAAGTGGTGAGTATATAACTTCTTCACATGAAGAACTTTAACGGCTGGGAATATTTGGCTCTGGTAGAGCCCTTTCCTACCATGTCCAAGACTCTCAGCTTTAACCCACCATCATTTACTCCCCTAGTACTCTTCTCTCTATAACTCATGTTCATTTGCAAATTTTTAGTATAACTGTGGCTGCTGTAAAGCCATGTTAAGTTAGTTATCTTTTTGTGTGTGTGTGTATTTTTGAGACAGGGTCTCCCTTTAGTCCTAGCTGGCCTGGAGCTCGCTATGTAGACCAGGCTGGCCTTGAGCTCACAGAGATCTGCCTGCCTCTGCCTCCCAAGTGCTAGGATTAACGGCATGCGCCACCACACCTAGCTAAGTTAGTTATCTTATGAGACCTAATGATCCATAGATCAGGAGGTTGAGTCACTGACTAAAAAGAATTCAAAACTTGGGGCTGGAGAGATGGCCTAGCGGTTAAGAGTGCCGACTCCTCTTGCAGAGGACCCAGGTTCGATCCCCAGAACCCACATGGTGGCTGAGAACCGTCTTTGACTCCAGTCCCAGGGGACTCCAACACTCTCTTCTGACCTCCACAGCATTGCAGGACATGTGTGCACAGACCTACATGCAGACAGTACATTCATACACATAAAAAATAAATAAAAATTAAAAAAAAGAATTCAAAACTTACTTATAAACTCATTCTGGTCTTTAAAAGATACGTTTTTGATACTTGCCTTTTAGATATTTTATGTCACTCATCGAGCTCATTGGAGTATGCTACTTTTTCACCTATTCATCTGATATAGATGAATAAATTTGATTATAATTCAGTTTCAACACTAAAAACAGAGTGAGAACAACTTGAAATGTTTGGATATTTTTTACATTTCATTATTTTTTAAAAAAATTTTGTGTATGTATGTATATTACCTGCAGGTATGTAAGTTCACCCCTGTCATGCAATGCCTGCAGAAGTTCGAAGATGGTGTTGGAGCCTCTGGAACTGGAGTTACATGTGGTTGTTGGCTGCCATGTGGGTGCTGGGATTCAAACCTGGGTCCTCTGCAAGAGCCAGATTAGGAGTGCTCTTAATGTCTGAGCCATCTCCCCAGCCCAAACTTTTGGCTTTGTCAAGTATCCATCGCTAGTTCCCACTCTCAAAGATCCCGATTCCAAGGATTCCAGATGGGCCCACATACTGTTAAGTTTAGATCACCTCTAAATAATTTGCTATGCTGTCATCCTGTTGGGGGCTTAGGACCTATGCATAGTCCTTAAACAGTTACTACCTAAGGCCAGACTGTTTTCTAACACCGATCTATGTGGTACCTTCAGGGTAAGCAAAGCATTTAATATTAATCCTCACTTCATTTCTTTTTGTCATATAAATAAAAGAGCTAATCAAGTACTAACACATATATACTTATAAATAACATAATTATGGTAAATCATATACAAAGGAAACTATTGGAAATAAGTGATTATCTCAAGATCTTCACGCCTTGTGTATAAACCAAAGTCTGAACAAAACACACGCACACACACACACACACACACACACACACACACACACATATCCACAGTGGAGATAATAAATTATAATACATGTCATGATTTTCAGGTCATAGCATCCTGAGCAGTGTTCAGTGTTGCCCTTTTTCTAAAGATGAAAGGCTTAGCTCTATCTTAGCAACTGTTTTGCTGTTACATGGGGATATTTGAAGGCTTAGAGATTATCTTATCCCCTAGATGAGGCATACTTGATTTGGACTTCTGGGAAAGTCATGAATATTCTCAATGTTTTAGTGCACATTTTAATAAGGAAAAGCATCAATAACTTTTATGAGATTCTGAATAGGTAGAATGCAAACAAAAACTTTTAAGGCACAGGAAAGCCTCTCAAAATAAAGGTGTGACTGGCTCTGAGAAGATGGTGTGTAGTGAATAATTCAGCTTCTCATTTCTTCTTAATAGTCTACTTAGCACTGATCTTCTTGTTTGTTCAAAGGTCTATTAATATTATAAAAAAATTTGAGGAAAAATATATTGACCAATTTCAGTTCCTAACCAACCTATCTTTTCTTTTACTTTTACTTTCATTTTGTGATATTAGTATTTCTATAAGTCGAAACCAGTCAAATATAAGCCATTTCACAGCATTCAAATCAAGATATCCTATCTATTTATGATCTGGATAGTTCTCTCTACTAGTCTCTTACAGATATTCCCACAAAGCTGAACCTAAGGACATACTCTGGTTCCCAGGTCTGAAAAGATGAGATTACCAGATGGCTAAAACCTTACAAGTTTTTTTCCAAAATACACACAGTAATCTAGATCTCTCTTATCTCTTGGTTCATTTCAGTTAGCCATAACCAACCACAAATCAAATATTAAATGACAGCTTTAAGAAACAAAACCAATTCTTTCAAATTGCATAGTGTTCTGAGTAATACAATATAATGGAACCTCATGAACTATGGTTCTAACCTGTCCAAGTCATCAATCCCCCTTTTGTTCGGCATATACACTACTCACATGTTATGACACTCAAGAACTCTATCAGTTGTCATATTGACTGACTATTGCATTATTGCAGCACTTGTGTTTCAGTAAGAAGACTTCCAGTAACTTACTGGATATCAGAAGGCTTGTACCTTTCACCACAATCATCTCGTTTGCTAGTTCTGGGTCTTAAAAGGAGACTATTCCCTTAGGAATAAGGAAGCCATTGCTTCCATCTAAGAGGTTAGAGTCTGTGTGCCACGTGAAATAGAAGCTTACCTCTGGAAGTGTTACTGTCAACTAAATGAAGCAAAACACAGAAACTGGCAACTCCGCAGCCCCAGTGCTGAGCTAATTAGAGGCTCTGACATATTTAGCATTCTCAGTAGTCACAGAGAGCATTTACCCCTGCCATAGCTAGTAGTTCACAGCTTCTAGGACTGCATTCACCTCTGTGTCTTTCCATGCTAATTGATTTTCAATCACTCTGCTATGGTATGCTAGAGGGAAACATTACGATTTTTCCTATTCCTAGTGATTAGTGAGATTTTGCTAAAAGCAGAGAATTTAAATGGCTCCTTGCTTAATCACACTACCAGTCTCTGTGTGGGCATTGTATGTTATATAGACAAGGTTTCACAATGTCTAATCCCTGTGTAGTGTCTTACATTTTGCCCCAAATAAATCATCAAACATGCCCCTTACACTCACAACTAAAGCAGATCCTCAGAGTTGGTTAACTCTTCTCATAAGGGTGACTGCACAAACACGGGTCCCCGAAGCTCTTTTCAGGTGTCCTACCAAACCTCTTCTAGAATTTGGTACTGTTCTCCCATCTATGAGGGAAGCCGTTTTCCATGTCCCTCAGTACACATTGCTTTTCAGACCCTCCTACGGTCCTATTGTCTGTCAAATCTCATTCATAACTTACATCGCTTCTCTTTCTCAAACCTTAAAGGTTCACCCACCCAGCTTCTATTCTTGCTAGTCATTTCTCTGAGTTTTTTTTATTAATTTAGGAATTAAATTATTTCATCTTCTAGTAATGGAAACTTCAAATCTGATATTTCAATATCAGACCTATATCTGAAGAGCACCTGGAAATTCAGTTACCATAACCAAAGGCAGTGTCTATCTCCACCAGCTACTATAAGACTGGAGGTAACTGACTTTATAGCAGTTATTTTAGCTGAAGACATCAGGAGACATGACAGCTATTTCACTGACTTTTTATATCTTTTAAATTATCCAAATAACACCCCAACATCCCCTTAACATTCAGCTCTGATATCTGTTTTTGTTAAACAGCTAGAGTTACATTTGTCCTTCTATAAATTGAAGGCCAAGGAGCCCTGCCTTTAAGCTAAAGAATCTTGAAACCGGGGCTGGAGAGATGGCCTAGCAATTAAGAGTGCCGACTGCTATTGCAGAGGACCCGGGTTCGATCCCCAGCACCCACATGGCGGCTGAGAACTGTCTTTAACTCCAGTTCCAGGGGAATCCGACACCCTCTTCTGACCTCCGTGGCTTTGTGCGACATGGGTGCACAGACCTGCATGCACACAGTATACTCATACACATAAAAAATATATATAAATATAATTTAAAAAAACAGGAAGATTCCATTCAAAAAAAAAAAGAATCTTGAAATCCTATGTTCATCGAGCTTGTGCTGCTGGTAAAGTTACTTGTCTCTGATCCATTATTTTATTTTTAAAGCCTCACATCTTTTTTTATTTAATGTGTATGGGTGTTTCCATGCATGTATGTATGTCACATGTATGCCTGCTACCCACAGAGGTCAGAAGTGTGGTTTCAATAAATTGGAATCAGAGTGATAGGCAGTTTGAGCCACTGAATCCTGGGAACAAATTCTAGGTTCTCTTGCTAGAGCAACAAGTGCTCTGAACCACTGAAACACTTCTCCTGCCACTGATACATACTTGTTTTAAGTAATATTTTTATTAGTTCTTTCAGAATTTCATAAAATATATTTTGGTCATATATAACCCACTCATCTGTCTCCTCTCAGATCCACTCCCACCTCCCTATCTCCCAAAATTCATGACCCTTTTTTCTTTAGATCATCATATCTAGTTCATATTCCCCCAATACTATTGGTTTTTGGTCAATTCCCTGAAGTGTAGTCAACCTACTAGGGGTTTGTCATACTCTTAAAGTCAAGTGACTCTCTGTATCCTGTTACCTGCCAATTGCCAATAGACTCTCAGGTAGAGATGAGGCTTCATACTCAACTCCCCTATCCATGCTGGTATTTTGTCTGCATGATCTTGTGCTGGTCCTAAGCATGCTATCACAACGGCTGTAAGTTCATATATGTAACTGATCCTTTCTGTCTAGAAGAGAATCTTTTGTTGTATTCATTCATCATCTCTGGCTCTTAATTTTTTCACACTCTCTCTGTAATGATTATTAAGCCTTGGTTAGAGGAAGGTGATATAACTGTCCCATTAGGGCTGAGCACTCCACAGTCTAATATTCCTTGCACATTGGCTACTTGAGAGTCTCTGTTTAGTAGGTATCTACTTCAAAAAGAAGCTTCTCTGATGAACACTGAGAGATGCACTAAGTGCTACGTATAAGTAACACAGTCCGTGGGGGCAGAGGGATAAGGCGAATGGATGCTAATATCAAATACCCAGTTGGCAGACAAGCTGAGCAACTTTATTCTTATATTTCTTTGTATCTGAAAGCAACTGTGCTGTTATAATGTGAATCTCTTAATGGGCTCTAGAATTGACCTACCACTTATATTCATATATTGTAATTACCGTGTATGGGTGGAAGATTATTCATATTCTAAAGCAATATTAAAGTTAATATTAGGGGCAGGAGAGATGGCTCAGTGGCTCAGTGGTTGGTTAAGAGCACCGACTGCTCTTGCAGAGGACCAGGGTTCGATTCCCAGCACCCACATGGCAGCTAAGAACCATTTTTAACTCCAGTTCCAGGGGAATCTGACACCCTCTTCTGACCTCTGTGGCATTGCATGGCACAGGTGAACCAACCTACATGCAGACAGTACACTCATGCACATAAAAAAATAATAAATAAATAAATAAATAAAATTTAAAAAATAAAATTAATATTAAAATAGAGTAATATAAAAAATTAAAGGGAAAAAATGTGAAATACCCCAAATATTTTAGAATTAACATACAGTATATTCCTGGAGGTCATAATTTTGATACATATGTGTGGTTCATATAGCATAATTTGGAGTAATACAAAGGGGAGGAAACAACAACATAAGGACTGGGTCAAAGAACTGACACAGTTAAATTCTGCCCAAAACAACAAACCTCTGCAGAATAAATGCTTGGAAAAACTGAGAGAAAGATGCAAGACCTGTACACCAGAATGCATACACTGGGGTGGGAGGGGCAGGGAGAAGGGAAGGTATCCAAATTAGACTGAAAAATAATGTATGAAAGATACAAAATGTCAGTAAAAAAAGAACACAAAAAATAAAAAAAACAGCACAAATGTTTATCCTTAAAACAGCAATAAACATTATAAAGAAGAAAAAATATAAAAGGCAAAAAAAGAATGTACTAATTTGACCATTTATCATTAAGATGATCTGCTATACCAAATGACAAACTTCATTATATCATCTGAGTTTGTATTTCCTAAGAACTAAATGAGGTAAGAGGAAATGAGAGATTTATTTTGATTTATAGGTCTTAGTTCTGTTATTGTGTTTCTGACATCTCTTCTAACCTATGTTGAACAAATAAAGAGAAACATATGAAAAAAATAAAGATAACTCATTAGGAGACAGTTTAATACGTTTAATATTAGGAGACAGTTTAATATGTTTACTTAGCAGAATGATAGCAGTAGGACCTCTTGTAGGGTTTATGACCTAATCCAACCAAGGCTCTTTTCTCTGATAATAGTGTCAGGGATGGGCTTCGGCTTGTGAAGAGGGTTTGTTTCAAAGCCAATAAGAAAGTGTTTGGTTGCTGCATTAATGTTCATGGCAGTATTGGATCAGTGGGCACATCTTGCCTGACCAGTCATTATGGTAACTCTCAGGCTCACACCTGGGTAAAATGTTATTTTTCTCCTCTGGCATCTTGCATAGAACTTTCCAGCACTGTGAAATCTAGACTGTAGGGATAAAATTAGAGATTAGTAGTAGCTTGAATTCTCCATATTCTGCAACTCAAGCATATAGTGTCTTCAGCAAATTCTAGAGCATAACCAGGAGCAGCGGCATTAGTCAGTTACGTCTGGAGGTTTATGGGATCCCCTGTACAACAACTCCAAGAGAGGTAACCCACTTCTGGTTCTGGGCCTTTTATTTGTTAGCCTATGGTGTCTGGTACAGGTATTGTCCTCCTATTATATGGTAACTACATTTAAACCCCTTTTATACATGCATTTGTATGTTAGGAAACATCTACAGCAGTATGTATCCAAATGACTTTTTCAAAATTCCTTTATTGTTAGTTGTCTCTCTCCAGACTTCCTCTTCTACATTGCTTTGCCAAACTTCACCCCCACTTAATCTTACCTGTTCTGTTATTTTCCTTTCTTCCTCTGTATTGATGCATTCTATCTACCATTCCATGAGACATAGACTCTTATTAATTTCTTGACCTCTGTGAATTTTCCAAATGAAATACACATATCTAAAGATGCAAAGCTAACACCCACATGTGAGAGAAAACATGAGAAGTTTATTTCTGTGTCTGGATTACCTCACTCAAAGGGATTATTTCCAGATCTACCCATTTACCTGTGAATTTCATAATTCTGTTTTTAGCAGCATAATATTCCATTCTATTAATATACCATATTTTCATTATCTGATTATCATTATCAGTTGGTTATCTAGATTGTTTCCATTTTCTGGCTATTGTGAATAGAGCAGATATGAATATGGATGAGCAAGTATCTTTGTAGTAGGAGATTCTTTCTGTAAATCTCCAGGAGTGATATAGTTAGATCTTGTGGTAGATATATGTCTAGGTTTTGAAGAACCTCCGTATTGATTTCCACAGTAGCTTTGCATTCCCACCAGCAGTAAATATTTTTTTGTCTTTCCTCACATCCACACCAGCATTTGTTATAGTTTTTAATTTAGTCATTGTGAGTGGAATAAGATGATAAGTGGAGTAGTTTTATTTTGCATTTCCCTAATGGTGAAGATTTAAACATTTAAAGAAACTATTTCTAAGTAATTTGGATTTCCCCTTTTTTAATTTATTTATTTATTTATTTATTTATTTATTTATTTATTTATTTATTTATTTATTTTGTGTATGAGTGTACTGTCTGCATGTAGGTTGTGCACCTGTGTCGTGCAATGCCGTGGAGGTCAGAAGAGGGCGTCGGATTCCCTTGGAACTGGTGTTAAAGACAGTTCTTAGCCGCCATGTGGGTGCTGGGATCAAACCTCAGTCTGCTGCAAGAGCAGTCGGCGCTCTTAACCGCTGAGCCATCTCTCCAGCCCGGGATTTTCTCTTTCGAGAACTATTTAGTTCTTTGCTCCAATTTTTAATTGAATCCTTTGTTTCTTCATAACTAATTTTTAAAAATTCTTTTTTAGATTCTAGTAACTAACCCCCTGTAGGGGTATAACTAGTAAAAATTTTTCCCATTATTTTTAGTTTGCCTCATTGCTGTACAGAAACTTTTTAGTTTCATGTGGTCCCACTGGTCAATTGTCTGTGCTACTGGGAGAGTGTGGTCCTGTTCAGAAAGGTCTTTCTTGTGCCTGTAATTTCGAATGTATTTCATATTTTCTCCTTTGTCTGATTCAAGGTATCAGATCTTATGTTGAGGTCCTTGATCTATTTGGAGTTAAGATTTGTGATGGGTGAGAGGTAAGGATCTAATTTCATTCTTTTACATGTAGCTATCCAAGTTTGACCAGCACCATTTATTAAAGATGCTGTCTTTGTGTGAATGCATTTTTGTTTTATTTTGCTTTCTTTTGTTATGTTTTGTTTGCCCCTGTCAAAAATCAGGTGGCTATAGATGTGTCGATTCTTACCTTGGTCCTCAGTTCTGTTCTATTGATCAATGTGTCTATTTATAGAGAAGTACTATGCTGTTCTCATTAATATAGCTCTGTAGAATAACTTAAAATTAAGGATGGTGATACCTCTAGCTCCTTATTTTCCAGGATCATTTTCATTGTCCTTGTTTTTGTACTTTTTTTCTGGGAGGTATTTGTTTGCTTCCATAGGAAAATACTATTTTTTTTAATCTTTGTGAAGAACTGCATTGAAATTTTTATGAAGATCGCATTCAATTTGTACGCTGCTTTTGTTATAATGGTCATTTTCACAATATTAATCTTACCAATCCATAAGTACAGGAAGTCTTTCCATCTTCTGGTATCTTCCTGAAGTTCATTATTGAATGGCTTTCAGTTCTTATTATAACAGTCTTTCACTTCCTTGGTTAGATTTATTTCAAGATGCTATTTTTGAGCCTGTTGTGAATGGAATTATTTCTCTGATTTCCTTCTTGGTATGTTTGTTCTACATATATAGGAAGGCTACTACTGATTTTTATGTATTAATTTTTAATCCTACTACTTTCCTGAATGCTGTTACACTCCCTAGGAATTTTCTGGTGCATTCTATTGGAACCGTTATGTATAGAATCATATCATATGGAAATAATAATACTCTGACTTCCTTTTTTGTTTATGTCCCTTTACCACCTTCATTTGTTTTATTGCTCTAGCCTTAACTTTATGCACTATATTGAGCAGGAACCAAGGGCTTTGATATCCTTGTCTTGTTTCTGAATTTAGGGGAAATACTTTGAGTTTTTCTCCATTTAGTATGATGCTGAATATAGGATCTTTGTTTGTATAGCCTTTATGATGTTGACATTATCTTCCTTATACTACTGGATTCTCTAGCACTTTTGTTGTTAATCAATTTTTTGTCAAAGTCTTTTTCTGCATCTAATGAGATGATCATGTGGGTTCTGTTTTTGAGTCTATTTATGTTCTCCACTACATTTATTAATTGATTTACAAAGGAGAATCCCTGCCAGGCATGGTGGCACACACCTTTAATCCTAGCACTTGGGAGACAGAGGCAGGTGGATCTCTGTGAGTTCAAGGCCAGCCTGGTCTACAGAGTGAGTTCCTAGCTGGGGCTACTGTGAGACCCTGTTTCAAAAAATACCAAAAATAAGAGTTATTACTGAACAACATGTGCTAATTCCTTTTGATGAAATATTCTAGAATTGTTTATTTATTCCCCATGAGTAGAAATGACTTTTTATAATACTCTGGATACTTTTACCTAAGCTTACAACCAAAAAGTTGTTATTGTAATTTGTATGTATAATTTTATTGAGTTTTAATGCATTTCATAAAATAGATCTGATGACATTTAGACTCCACCTTTCCCGTCTTCACTCACCATAGCTCCTGCTCACACTGGGTTTCTCTCATTTATGGTGAGGCTTATCAGGTCAAGCATTTGTACCCAGATGTCCCACAGTGCAAGTTCATCCACTGGAGTCTATCAACCTATCCAGAGTCACTCCTTTAAAGAAGGTCAACTCTCCCTTACCTCAAAGTAATAGGTTGCCAATAGTTTCTGGGTTAAGTTGCTTGTTTCCCCAATTCTATGCTGGGTTTTAGTCTGAGTCAGTGTTCTAGTTTTCTCTTCAATTGCTGTGACAATACACTCTGACTGACACCAACTTGGGGAGGAAAGGCTTTATTCAGCTCACATCTACTGGATCATAGCTGGGTCATCACTCAGGGAGCCCAAGGCAGGAACTCAGGGCAGGAACCTGGAGGCAGAAGCTGAGGCACAGGCCATGGAAGAATGCTTCTTACTGGCTTGCTCCTCTGGCCCATGCCCAACCTGCTTTCTTATACTGTACACAGCAACCTGCCCAGGGGTATCACCACCAGAAGTGGGCCGGGTCCTCCCACATTGCTAAACAATCAAAAAAATACTCCACAGACATGGCCACAGGCCGGTCCAATGGAGCCAATTTCCTAATTAAGGCTCCCTCAACCCAGGTGTGTCAAGTTGACACTAAAGCTATCCAGCACAGTCAGCATGTATCCTGTGCATGCTGTCGCCATTGTGAAAGTTCATATGAACTAGTTCCCAGAGGCCTGAAAGCTTCTATTTCCTTATGTTCATGGTCTGACCCCTGTTTGTAGTTTAAATAAGCTCAGTGAGTTATGTGCACCTCTTGTGATATGGTCATATGGACCCTTCCTTGCCCTGCACCCAAGATATATTATGAATGTGTATATACATGTTTTACATAGCAAAGCACTGAAGTGTTGCAAACAGCACTTTTCTAATTGAAACAATAAGAGAAATTGAGAACAGTTTGTAGTTGTGTGTGTGTGTGCGTGTGTGTGTGTGTGTGTGTGTGTGTGTGTGTGGTATTCTAGGTCTAAGGATCAAAGGGTAAAATTCTTCTCTGATGATAAGTATAGGCAGACATTTGCTTCCCCGTTTCATACTAGAGAAAATTTCTCAGTGAAGAGTGAGTAAAACCCTTGCTCAGAAGCACACTCCTAAAAGAGAAATCTGAAGTAATATGTTCTCAGCAGTTCAAGTGTACTCTTGGCTTTAAAATAGATGGTGAAAGTCAGGCTGTATTATTGTGGCATTATACTGTTCCTAACCTCTCTTGGGTGTATATATAACCTTCTCTTCAGACTTAAATATTCTTTCTAGTACCTTCTATAGAGCTGGATTAACAGTTATATATTATTTAAATCTCTTTACTTTTATATAAACATCTTTCTCTTTTAATTACATCTAATTGGTTTGTTGTGTGTAATAGCCTGGTCTGGCTTACGTGGTCTTTAAGAACCTGTAAATCATCATTTCATGCTCTCTTGGCTTTCAAATTTCCACTGAAAACTCAGGTGTTATTCTGATGGACCTGCCTTTATATGTGATTTGATCTTTCTCTCTTAATGCTTTCAACATCCTTTCTTTGTTCTCTGAATTTAGAGTTTGATAATAGTGTGATATGGAAATATCTCTTCTGGTCTTGTTTTATTTGGTGTTCTTTATGACCATTGCATTTTGATAGCCATCTCTTTTCTCAGATTTTGGAAAATTCTCTTCTGTGATTTTTCTGAAAATATTTTCTGTGCCTTTGACTTGGGTTTCTTGTTCTTCTTCCATATCTATGAGTCCTAGGTTTTTATTTCTCTGTAGTTTTCCAGAGTTCTGCCATGTTTGTTTCTGGGACTTTTAGACTTAACATTTTATTTGGCACAGTGGTATAATTCCTTTATGTTTTCTTCAAGCCTTGATATTCTCTCTTATATTTGAGCAATATTAATGAGACTTTAAACAGTAATTCAATGCACTGTTTTACTTTTTAAGTTCTTTCTCCTTAACAAAATATATCTTCATATCCTGAGTTGTTTTCTTTATTATATCAACTGTTTGCATTTTGTAATCTTGATTCTGGAATTTATGCATATCCTCTTTAACCTACTTGGACAAATTTACAATTGTTATTTAAAATAATTGTATTGTGCATCAACTAGTTTGCTCTTCTCAGGGAACATTGCAAGAGGTTTCCAAAGAACTGGAAGAGACATATTGTCTTGATTATTCATGCTTTGGTTTTTGTGATCAGACCTCCATATATAGAATTTGGTTGTTGGTCATGCTTCTGGGTATGGATATCTATTCTCACCTTTGGTGAGTATGTGGATCTTTGCTGTTTCCTCATGTCTTCATACTGGATACCAGTTGAATGGTGCTCACTTAGAACAATTCTGCTGATCTGAGAATGTCAGAAGATTTTTCCATCACAAATAGGGACAGATTCATTTCCAAAACCCAGCAGTAAACTATTTGCAGACTTACAAGATTCTCACTCCCAATCTTAGAAATCTGTTGAATGCTCAGAGGATTCTACGGGTGATCACTGAATTGTGAAAGCTGGAGTCAAAGCATGAGTGACTGTTGTTATGTGGATGATGGGTGCAGGATGCTACACCAACCCAAAGTGGGGTCACCTACCTAAGATCAAAGTTCCAGAATATCCTGGAGTCCCAGAGAGGTGTAGTAGGTTTGGTAATTGGCAGACAGAAACACAGGCTGTTGGAATGCCTATCAGGGGTTGGAGTTGCAGGGGTCACACTAATTCATAGTTTTTATAATGCTAAGTAAGGGATTCAAAATGCCTTCTTAATACATTTGTGGTTAGAATTCAGAATATATATATATATATATAGATAGATAGATAGATAGATAGATAGATGTAGATATAGATATAGATATAGATATAGATATCTGACATATAAGAGTTCTGACTGCCCCAAATTCAATCAGTAATAATGGTTGGTATTATTTTCTTTTATTTTTCTCTGCCACAACTTCCTTTTCATGTGGCATAACATCCCTAAAAAATTAGTGGACAGACTTTAGAGCCAGAGTTTTAAATTGAGATACAGAGTACTTTTCATAGCTGATAACCCACTGAAGTTGAGCAAAAAATTTTTCACTTTCTGTATACTAAAGAGATTCCTTAATTAGGGCCTGTCTTGATATATTTTCTTCTTGTTCTTCAGATTGATTTTCATTCCTTGACTATATTGTCAGCTCTTTCAGAATAAGGACAATGTCTGTTGCCTATTCTGCTTCTTCTCAGGCTTTAGAGTGATGTTGGGCTCCAATAAGCTCCAATCAATATTTCCCATGGAGGTATGGCAATGTTGCAGTTGCCAGCTCCACCACAAAGCACAGGCATATGTACAGAAAAACAATTCCAAAAGTAAATATCTTTGAAGATTCTGTCTCAAAAGATAAATAAATAATAAATGAATGAATGAATAAATAAATAAATAAATAAATAAATACTTTTTACCACTAGCCATAAAAGAAATCTAAAAGATGCTGGCATAAGCTTCTTAATCTTTTCCATTTGAGAAATCAAATTATACATACTAAATCACAGTAATAACTGAGTCAAGATTTTCTATATTGCGTATGTACAGTCAGAAAGGCAGACTGCTGACTGACTACATTTAAGAAGGAAAAGAAAAAGGTGAATGAATTTTCCTTTACATAAGGAGAACATGTAGTCTATAATGTCGCATATTAAGTGTGCTATTAGTGACATCCTAGCTACTAGTCTTAAAATGGAATGATATACCTCTGCCTTTGAGAAAGTGATAAACACATTAGTGAAAAATAGAAAAAAATAGTTCGAATTCTGGCTATTTGAATATAATTACACATGCAGGTAACAATTGCTTTATTGAAACAAAATTATGATGATAGGAGGTATTTTTCATTATGCTGAATGAACTTTATCAAGCTAAATTAGTTCCTTTTATCCTTAGAATCCTCAATTATTAAGGTTGTGGAGTTTACTAGATGATTTCCATATCAAATGGATTATATGATCACACTTCTTAAGCTTGTGATTATGTTAGATTTACAAGATAAATTATATTTGACTGATTTTCAAATACTGAATAAGGCTTGCATCCTTGCATCCTGTAGAAAATTCTGCTTAGCGACAATGTCATATATATATATTCTATCACAGATATTTGGGTAAGGTTTTGCACATCCATGTGTAATAGAGATATTGATCAGCAATATTTTTTCCCATCTTTATCTGGTTGCACTATACACATTGGCCCCTTGTTGTTGTTTTTTTTGGTAGGATTTCTCAAAATTATTAAATCTTTAAAAATTTTCCGGTAAAGCTGTGACTGAGATTTCTTACAGGAAATCTTTTCAATTGCAAATTGCAAATCTAATTTCCTTAATATTTGGTGGTCAAATGGTCTTTGTGGAAGAAATGGCACATTTCATCGAAGTCATTGAATTTGTGTGTTGAATTGGTTATAGTGTTCCTTTATCATCTTTTCTATGATTTCAACATCATTAGTGATATCTGATCATTCTTTTATAGTACTGATGATTTGTGTTGTCTTTCTTTTTCTTTCTTAAGCTTATATAGGGTTGTTAATTTGATTCAGGAAACAGACTACGTGGCTCATTGTGTTTTCTCTCTTGCTTATCTGTTTTCAATTTAACTGATTTCTGTTTTCTTCAACTTTTACTGAACTTTTGTGAATCCCATACAATATATTTTTATCATAGTTAGATGTTCTTTCCTATCTGCAGTTCTTGTCTAATACCCTCAAGCCAGTTTGATGTCCATTGTTAAGGCCTATGGAGTCATATTTGTCCCCAAATGCACTTCAGTGTGGGTCTATCCACTGGAGCCTGGGTGAATTACTCAGTGTTATACTCTGAAATAAAATGGACTCCCTCTCCAAGAAGCTATCAGTTCCTCAACTAGTATTGGGGCTTCTTCCTTATTTTCCCCCTTGTATGCTTGGATTTTGTCTGAATTAAGATTACATGGGACTTTTGCATCCTGTCACTATGGTTGTGAATTCATTTTTATAATGCCTCAGCTTTCTGCAAAATTCTGTTTTCTTGTGGACATCCACCACATTTGGCTCTTACAATATTTCTACTCCCTCTTCTGCAATGTTTTCTGAGGTTTGATAGAGGTGTCTGGTTCAGAGATGAGCACCCTATACTATCTTACTCCGCATGTTTGCCATTTCTCTGGGTTTATTACCATCTATTGCATGAGGAAGCTGCTCTGGTGAGTTGAGAGATAGGTTGACCTATCAGTAATTATGAGTCAGTTTAATATCAGTGTGCACTGGCAGATTAATAGTAGTAGGCTCTTCCCTATGCCTGGTAACTTTTGTAGCCATAGGTTCCTAGGCCTGATATTAATGTTAGGTATGGTTTTCATTCTGTGAAGCAGATCTTAAATCCAGTAAGAAAGTGTCAGCCACTCCCATAACATCTATGCCACTACTGCATTAATGGGATTATATTGCTAAGCCTGTTGTAACTCTTAGGATTCACAGCTGGGTACGTTTGATGATCACTTTTCTCTTCTGGTAGCATGTGATCGCTGTTTTATCTTTATTGTTTCCATTCTTCTGCTTCTTTGGATTTATTTTTCTCTCCTTTTCCTAGGTTCTTGAAAAAAGAACTTGGGTTTTTTTATTTGAGATTTCTCCTCTTTCTAAATGCATCCATTTAATGTGATAAATGTCCTCTTGGTACTACTTCAAACGTATTCCCCAATTTTTGATATGATACATCTTTTCTTTTACATTCAGTTCTACATATATTTTATTTTCCTTAAGAGTACTTGGTTACTGCAAAGATTACTTAGAAGTATATTAGTATCTTTCAATTGTTATTTCCATTCACCTATTACTGATTTCTGGTGTGATCCAAGAGCGCCGACTGCTCTTACAGAGGACACGGGTTCGATCCCCAGCACCCGCATGGCGGCTGAGAACCGTCTGAAACTCCAGTTCCAGGAGAACTCCAGTTCCAGGGGAATCCGACACCCTCTTCTGACCTTCCGCAGCATTGCACGACACAGGTGCACAGACTTGCATGCAGACAGTACATTCATACACATACAGAAATAAATAAAAATTAATAAAAAAATAAAAAAAGAAAAGATTCTGAGTTCAATTACTTTAAATTAGCTGAAGGGTCATGTGTGTGCATGCACGTGTGTGTGTGTGTGTGTGTGTGTGTGTGTGTGTGTGTGTGTGTTTGATATACACATGCATATGTATATGTGCCCTGGAGTTTCTTTATTTCATCGTATGTTCTATGACTATTTTTAAAATATATGAAATATGCTCTTGAGGTGTTCAGTAAATGCTGTTATGCCTTATTATTGATTATTTTTATTGCACATTATGCTGATTTTATTTCTCTTATTTTCTCAATTATTGTAATACAGATGAGAGAAGTCTGAAAAAATGATGGAGACAGCTTGAAACAGAGGTAGAATTAGCTCTCAAAAACATACCTAGTCTAGTGATAATCTGAAATATGTAATTAGATTCCCAGGTTTGGGTTTCATATTAGAAACCCAAACAGTATGACTATCACAGAATGAATATGCCAACATGACATGCTTATTCACAACAGCTGAGAAGAAATTTTGTATGTATAACAAGAAGGAACACTTTTGATAAATAAAACATGAAAACAATAGATTCAATAAGTTTAATAGCCAATAAAGTTTCATGTGTTAAGACATCGCATATTTGATGAGAATTATATGATACATGGATGGCCACATGCTTTGTCAGGAAGCATGGACTTGGAAGAGTTCAGCTAATCTAATTTGAACACAGGGTACCATGGATCATCTTGAGATTTCTAATAACAAATTGAAAATGCAAAGCTCAGCAGATGGAGAAAAAAAAAATGTATGGGAATCTTTCAAGAGATGATACTATATTATCAGAGTCCTCAAGAATAGTAAAAACCATCTGGATATAAAAGACAAAGGATTAGTCACATCAGGCAAAATGAATCACACAAACACCAAAGGGGCATGGAACACAAAAATGAAAAAAATAATTCCAAAAAGACATCAGTCATATTGGCTGTAAACTACTGAGAAAGAAAATAAAATCAGAATGACAAAGGTCTTGGACTTTGCCACTTAGGAAGTGACTGCTGACCTCTGCTACTGTAGCTTCCAGAAATGTGGACTGAAACCAGATTACAGCAAGATGAAGCCTGAGTGGAGGAGTATGAACCACCAGTTCTCTGGAGAGGGCTGTTTTTCAGGGAGTCTAGCTAGTGTAGAAGGAAATAAAGATTCAATAGCCAGAACTGGGTAAAGTTTGAAAAAGGCTTTTTTTGGAGACCAGAGAGAATTGAAAACATAACAAGAATAAGGAAGAAGGCAGGATTCAGAGAAATGGTTTCCAATCTACCTTGTCATACAAACAATACATATTTATACATCCTCTGTGCTGTTCCTGAGGATGCCATTTCAAGATAAAGACAAATAGCCAAGTTTATCTTTAATTAGATGCCCTAAGTATCTCAATACTGAATTCAGCTTGATAGCCATGAATACTTACAATACCGAGTTCTACTTTACCATGTTAGTATAAACATGTAATCAATGTAATCATTCAGTGTTAGGATTTATTTTATTTTATTATTTTACTTCTAGAGGAATATATATCTTAATAAAAACTTTTTATCTGTTGCAAGGACTAGTATGGAACAGAAGTATTATGATTATTTCCTGTGTAATTATTATAAGCACTCAAGTGCCTATCAAGTCTCCAGGATACAAAAACACTGTACAAGACAACTGAGTAGAGTGAGATGAGGTAACACACAATTCAAAGTCAGAGACTATGGGTGTGAAAAAGAGTCTGTTTGAGAAGATGCGCCCTCTTCTAACAATGCCAGATATTTAACTTTATTCCTGATTATTCCCTAAACATAACCCCCTATAACTGTATATTACAAGTGCTTAATATCATACTGCATACCTATATGGTAGCTCTTTGAACATCAAAAGATACTTATATGCACATGAAGCATGTTGTTTAAATATTCCCAATTTCTTTATCTCTTCTTACATGATATTATTTTCACCATGAACCCCTTCATTTAAATAGCTGCAAAGAACTCAATTATTTACATTTCTCCTCTGTATAAAATGTAAACAAATTTCCAAGGGTGGAAAGTAAAGTAAGATTATACCACTGTACATGGTGAATTTTTTGGGGGGGGGTCTTTTTGAGAAAGGGTCTCCCTTTAGTCCCAGCTGTCCTGGAGCTGGCTCTGTAGACCAGGCTGGCCTTGAACTCACAGAGATCTACCTGCATCTGCCTCCCCAGTGCTGGGATTAAAGGCATGCACCACCACACCAGGCTCATGGTGTATTTTTAAAGCAATCTTATTAATAGCTCATTTTAGTGATAAGCAATTATCTGCAGAAATTTAAGGCATAAACTATACTCTCTTACTTCATATCCACAATATTTTTTTTGTCTTTTCAAGACAGGGTCTCCCTGTAGCCCCAGCTGTCCTGGAATTCACTCTGTAGACCAAGACCGGGCTGGCCTTGAACTCACAAAGTTCCGCCTGCCTCTGCCTTCCAAGTGTTAGGATTAAAGGTGTGTGCCCCCACGCCAGACTAACAATATGTTTTTAAAAGATTTCACTTCTATTTTTTATTTATATTCATATGTGTGTATGTATATGTGTGTGTGTGTGTGTGTGTGTGTGTGTATGTGTTACAAAGCCTGTGGTAGGCAAAAGAGATTGTTGGATCCCCTAGGAACTAGAGTAAGGCTTTTGTGACCTGACTTACATGTATACTGGAAAGTGATATCTAATCCTCTGTAAGAACATTAAGCTCTTACTCACTGAGTGATCTTTCCAGGCTTACTTAATACATTTTAATTTAAATACAAGAATGTAAATATTTCTATATATTTCCATCTTGTTAGATTTGTCCAAAAGTCTAGTATTATATTCAATGATAATTTAGCAGACTATCATATGTATTATCCTGCCAAGATTAAAAAATTATAACAGGTTTATTATTTATTTTGTGTATGTGTATGTATGCATGTGCATGGAACAGTGCATGTGGAGGTAAGAGGACACATTCTGAGAGTTAGGTCTCTCCTTCCACAATGAACATCTAGGAATTAAACTCTGGTCATCAGTCTTGTTGACAAGGACCCTTAGGTGCAGAGACATCTTAAGGGCTTAAGATTTTGATTTATATATCTGAATTGTGTTATCTATGTTTTCGTGTAAGTCACTGATAAAATTAAAAAGAAGAGCCACATGAGGGGAATTTTCTAATATACAATAGAAGCCTTATTTCAGGGTTGCATTAATCAGAATTTTTCAAGCACTTAGTCATTCGACTTTGAATCTAGTCAGTCTACAAATCTTTCTTTTATATGTATGGTTGTTATTGGAAATCATGAAAAATATTTGCCAACATTAGTCAAAATACTTTTGAAAAGCTACCGATTCTGTCAAAACACAGAAAGGTGAATCTACGCTGATTATTTTTAGATAATTCTTTTCTAGGACTCTAAAATTAGCTTGATAATATCGCTTATCTGTTTGGCTATATACTAAATTTGTTATTACATATTCTGCATAATTTACTTTTATTGACTTTGTTCTTTAGCACAATTAAAATATCCATTTTTCTTTTGAAAGAATATTTTTCCTGGAAGAATATATAAAAGTCTTTCCAGTCATCATCAAAATTTCAGTTTTCCTTTCCATGACTACTTATCAATAATGTTCAGGAAATAAGGGTCTTGAGCATAGTATTATGTCTATTTGGTTACCTCATAAAGAACTGTTGTGTTCCCATGTAGAAGTGGTCCATAACAGATATAGGAATGTCCAACAACCCAGCCTAAGTCAGAAGCTGCCCACCATACCTAAAGAGCAAAAAGACAATAAGATGCATGTCCTAATCAGAAAAATTCCTCTTAATTCCAGCTAAAACCATGATTACCTCCCCAGGTTTGAGTCCATATATAGAAGACATTGTCCAGTTCAACATTACGGCATATCCCCCAGTGGGCCTGACTACACCCTAAAGGAGAGAGAAAAAGGAAATTAGTACCTATGAAATACTGTATTAGTCACTTTTCTGTTGCTGTGATAAAACACCATGGCCAAAGGAACTTATAAAAGGAAGAGTTTATTTGAGCTTACGATTGATGGTTCCAGGGAATTAGAGTCCATTGTGGCAGGAGGCATGGTGGCTGGAGCTGGAGCAGCAAGCTGAGGGTCACATCTCGCAATGAGCACAGGAAGCAGAGAGAGTGACTGGAGACTGCAAAGCTTGTTAAACTCACTAAGCCTGCCCCCAATAATGTACTTTCTCTAGCATGGCCACACCTTCTAAGACCTCCAAGAACAGTGCCACCAACTGGAGACAAATGTCTGAATACTTAAAGCCTATGGGGGACACTCATTCAAACCACCACATTCCACTCCCTGGCCCCCATAGGCTCCTGACCATATAAAATGCAAAATGCATTTAGTCCAACCTTAAAAGTCCCCATAGTCCACAGTTTCAATGCCATTCAAAAGTCTACAGTCCAAAGTCTCTTCTGAGACTCAGGCCAATCTCCTAAATTGTAAGCTCCTGTAAAATCAAAAGACAAATTACATACTCCCAATGTACAGTGGAACCGAATACACATTCCCATTCCAAAAGGGAGGAATAGAAGCATAGTGAGGAAATACTGGACCAAAACAAGACCGAAACCAGCAGGGCAAATGCCAAGTCCTGTAGCTCCACATGCAACTTCTGGGACTTGACTTCCAAAGGGCTTAGATGGCACAGCTCTTCCAGCTTTGCTTGTAACATACATCTCTTTCTTAGGCTGGTACCACTCCCTGTATGCAGCTCTGCTTGGCAAATATCTCACAGGTCTGCCATCTTGAATGTCTTCTTGGGGTCTCTGCTGCCAACCAGGCTTCACATTCACAGCTTCACACAATGGCCTATCAGGGCCTTCTTTATTCAGGGATGCCCCTGCTGCACTCTGCCTGGCCTCTGTGGCTCTCTGAAACCATGGAGGAAGAACTGATGACCCCTTCACTCTTGCAAACTTCATGCCTCTAAAGCCAGCACCACGTGAATGAAATTGCCAAATCTGGCTGCAAGTTTGGGATGGACTCTCTCCTACTTTAACCACATTTGCAATTTTTCTCTGCCCTGGACTTGTTGGAAGATTAGCTGGGTGTGGTCTTGCCCTGAAGGTATTGATTCTGTTGTTTACTTGTAAATCTCGAG
>VZQC01010904.1:1653824-1694746 GCA_009823505.1 Rhizomys pruinosus
TTTTTTTTTTTTTAATTTATTTCGGTATGTGTATCAATGTACTGTCTGCATGCAGGTTTGTGCACCCGTGTCGTGCAATGCCGCGGAGGTCAGAAGAGGGTCTTAGATTCCCCTGGAACTGGAGTTCTCCTGGAATTGGAGTTTCAGACGGCTCTCGGCCGCCATGTGGATGCTGGGGATCGAACCCGGGTCCTCTGTAAGAGCGGTCGGCGCTCTTAACCGCTAGGCCATCTCTCCAGCCCCCATGTTTTATATTTCTTAAGACACAATATCAAAAAAATTAGTCATGATAGTCATGATGCTTTTTATGCAACCTTCAACAAGTTTTTCTTCTGACCTCCGCAGCATTGCACGACACGGGTGCACAGACCTGCATGCAGACAGTACATTCATACACATACAAAAATAAATAAATAAATAATAAAAAAAAGGTTTTTCTCTGAAACATATAAAATACATATATACATATATGTATATAGATATATAATAAAACAATTCTGAGTAGTAAACTACTTATTGAAAATAGTATTTTCTGTCCTGCAGATGTGGGTCACCAGTCTTCCTGTTCAGGGAGGTCTTGGAGAGCCACTAATGGGACTTCAGCCAGTGTCCAGTCTATAAAGAGGAAAGTCTGCTTATGCTTCAGAAAAGGAAGCCTGATCTAGCAGACCTGATTTTGTCCTTGAGTGGATGGAACTGGTGGATGAGGAGCTGGAAGGAGCAATGGGCTCCCACCTTCCCCCCTCCCCTGAAAAAAAAAACCCGGAGAGACCCCTGAGGACCAGATTCTCAACTGACCTCAAGAAAACAAAAACCTTGGTTAATCTGGGCTAACTGTGTGGCCTTAAGCATCCAGAAGGAAAGCACAACCGGAAATAAGTAATCAGTAAGACCAGAGAAACTGTACTGCAGATAAAAAAACTTGAGATCTTAGTAAAAAAAGACAAAAAGAAAAAAGAGAGCACTATTGTTTGTCCTATCTTCAATTCTTACAGGCAGGTGCATCTGTTCTGTGTCTGCCACTGCTTTTGGCACTCCTCAAGGACATGAGACACAGCTTTTTTTTTTTATTTTTTTTTTATTTTTGTATGTGTATGTGTGTACTGTCTTCATGCAGGTCTGTGCACCCGTGTCGTGCAATGCCGCGGAGGTCAGAAGAGGCTCTCGGATTCCCCTGGACCTGTAGTTCTCCTGGAATTGGAATTACAGACAGTTCTGAGCCGCCATGTTGGTGCTGGGGATCGAACCCGGGTCCTCTGCAACAGCAGTTGGTGCTCTTAACCGCTAGGCTATCTCTCCAGCCCCCAAGACACAGCTTTTTAATCTTCCAATATGGACTGAGGACTGCTGAGATATCCTGCTTGTGGACTAAGCAGCTATGGAGACTTCAGCCTCGTCAGAATATGGACTGCCATTGTTGGACTACCTGGGCTGTATCATGGAAGCCAGTTCAGGGGAATGCGTGCTTACTGGACTTCATTTGGGGGACCATGGGAGGGAAAGACCCCAATGTGGATCACAAGTGCAGGATTGATGGTTGTTTGAGCTTGCCAAAGAGGAGCCTTTGAGCACTTCCTTAAGGAAAACATGACATCTTTTAGAAAAATAAACCCTCTAATTCAATTGATGTGTTTATGTATATATGTATATATAAATATATATGTGTGTGTATATATATATAAAACTACATGTATAGGGGCTGGAGAGATGGCCTAGCGGTTAAGAGCGCCGACCGCTCTTACAGAGGACCCGGGTTCGATCCCCAGCACCCACATGGCGGCCGNACTTTGACTCATAGTTGTATTTGAACTATTATTTCATCAACATCTCTAATAGGAAAGTCAAGAAGTTTCTCTTTATTATTTCCATTACAGAAACTATTCTTACTTGGCATCTTTAACCTTCTAAGAAAATGTATAATTTCATAAAATCATATATATTACAATTTTTCAATGATGATATGCGTGTTCAATATTACATTTCCAAATATATTAACGGAACAAAAATGGAACCTAGCAAAATTAAATGTGCAAGAAATTAATTGAAGTTATGTGCCTAAAATTCAGACTAATAAGAACATCTTTTCCTCATGATGATTAAATAATAATTGGATGCTTAGAGGAAATAAAGTCACATCATAATTGGAAACTGATTACAATGCTAAATGTGAAGGCACACAAGCATGATATTAGAGTTGAGCAATAGTTTAATGACAGTTTCCAGAACACTGAGGAATGAATCTTGATGAGGTAGCCTCGAGGCCAGCAGATATGCTCTATGTTGCATTTGGAGAAAATCTAAGGAGGCTACATCATTACTGTATAGTTTTCACACATCAGTTTCCAGTAGCTTTACTGAACACTGTATGCAAACTCAATAGAAGATTCATATTTAAATACTGGACACAGGAATTTCCATAAATATGAACTAACACAAAAGGTAATAATTAAGTCTGTTTATTGTACCAAGTATGGATGATAATTGACACCAAAGGATATAATCATATGAATATCAAATGCAAAAAATACCTACTGAAGAACACCAGCAATGTGAGATTCTTGTGCCCTTCGAAGCATTTTTTACCATGCTGATTAGAATTACTCTCTGCAAAATATTACTTTATATAAGGGTAAATATGCCCTAATTAATGAGTGTTCTATTAGTTGTATATTTTTAGTGCAGCTCTGTAGGTTTAACACATATACATGATTCAGGGGACTGAAACTGCCTGACTTCACATTAGTGGCTAAAAATGCTGCTCTCTTCAGGTACCCCTAATAAAACACAGGTATCAAGCTGTGGAACATATTGTATCCACCAACAACACCTGGTCTCTTGGCAAACATCAGACACAGCTTTGCTGGCATTTGAGAGCTATTTTCTCGGCTGTATGACACAGTGCGCGTGCAGCTGGCTCTCAATCACCTTGGAAATGTTAGATATCCTAAGACTCCTTTCAGCGAGCTTTCTACAGGCACTTACCCATGAAAACAGAATAACTATTTCCTTCACAAACTCTATGCTCTCTTCCATTTACGTTGCAAAGTTGTTTCAAGTAAAATGTGTTTCCCTGCAGCTTAGTAACTTCATGAATTTAGTAATAATATTTGTCATTTTTTCCTAAAACCTTTCAGTCATCTTGAAGAAGAAAATACTACAGGCTTTTTTTTTTAAGTCCATGTGTTCTCCATGTGTTAGAGTAGACAGCAATATTTATTGTCAGTAATGATTTCAACTATGATGTTTTAGAATTTTCTTTCTACCCTATCTGTAACTGCATTTAAATGTCATTTTTATCAGGTGTGGTGGCACATACCTTTAATTCTATCACTCAGAAGGCAGAAGCAGGCAGATCTTTGTGAGTTCAAGCCCAGCCTGATCTACAGAGTGAGTTCCAGGACAGCTAGGCTACAGGGAGACCCTGTCTTGAAAAAGACAAAAAAAAAAAAAAATCATTTTTATGCTGAATTTAAATATTACTAAAAGGGAGTAAAATTTAGATGGTAAAATGCATTTACTAGTAATTATAATAAAATTTTGGGAGATACAACTAAATATCAATGCAACTATAGAACCCAGATGATAAATTTAAAGGATGAATTAACAAATTTCTATTTATCTCTCAAAGAACTATATTTTTCATATGAAGCATAACAATTTTATCATGTAATTATTTAATCCTTGAAAAATCTGATCAAAACAAAAAAAAAAAGAAAAAGAAAAAGAAATTAAGCCTTAACTGATCAGATCTTGCTTAAATGAGCATTGTATTGCAATGCTAATATTTATTTACTTGTTTATTTCAGGATGGGAATTGAACTCAGGGCTTGTACATGCTAAGCATGAACTCTACCACTGAACTAAACCCTAAGCCTAAAATGTAATTTATTTTTGATGTTTATGAGTGTTTTTCCTGCATGCAACACATATGTGCCTGGTGCTTCTAAAGTCCAGAAGATGGCTTCAGATACCCTGGAAGTGGAGTCATAGATGGTCGTGAGTTGTCTTGTGCATACTGAGAACCAAGCTCAAGTTTTCTGGTCTTTTGCAAGAGTAGCAAGTCCTTTTTTTTTTTCAAGTACTCTTAACCACAAAGCCATCTCTCCAGTCCCTAAATCATCTAATATTTAAAGAACATACTCTTTTCCTTAGTTCTAGAAAATTATTTTTTTTTATTTTACAATGTTGTGAAATCACCCAAATAGGAAAACGTTTCAAATAATTTGAGATTATCATGAACGATTCTTATTTAAAACCATAAAACTGGAGCTGAATGAGAGGGGAAAATGGTAATTGGTCTCCATTTTTCTTTAGTGCTCTCCTTTTCAAATGCTAACAACTATGAAAACTTATTTTGCCAAGCTTCTTCAATTCTGATAATAGACTTTTAAATGCCTGGGTATTTTTAATGATGTTGAAATAAAGAGCTATCCAACCTCCTACTTCCCTTGTAGACATTTATTAAGAAATCTAAAAGTAAAAGACAGGGCTAGAGAGATGGTTCTCTGGTTAAGAACATTCACTGCTTTTGCAGAAGACGCAAGTTTGAAGCCCAGCACTCACATGGTATCTGACAATCACTTGTATTCTATCTATCTTAAAGATAAAGCCTTTGGTAATCTAATATAGTCTCAGAAAAGCCCTATGGTCTGCAACGTGCTGTCTTGAATTCTCTTTGTAGGATCAGTCATAGCCTTAGAATATAGAGGAAGCAGAAAAAAACCTCCATTTGATAATAGAATGCTGCCGGAAAGAATTTAGTGTCATGGTTTGGAAAGAAAACCAGTCTGGAGTCATATGAAATGAAAAGTTAATATACAGCCTAAGAGTTTGCCATTTATAATAAAAAACCACAGATGATAAAAAAAAGTATTTAAAAAAGAAAATGTAGAGGGCTGCAGAGATGGCTCAGCGGTTAAAAGAACTAGCTCCTCTTCCAAAGGAACCAGGTTCAACTCCCAGCACCCATATTATAGCTGAAAATCATCTGTAACTCCAAATCCAAGGGAGTCTGATCCAGAAGTTCTGACATCTGTGGGCATAGCATGACACTGGGGCACTTACATACATGCAATAATACACTTATCCACATAAAAATAAAAGTAACAATAGTAAAAAAGTATTTTAAAGGAAAGGTAAAGGTGCTCTTTATTTTTATCTGTCTTTTTCTGAACACATAGAAATGTATAGATATTGAAAAAACATGAAAAAAAAGGTGGTTTCTATTCCTCTGGAAATGAGTCCACCGACCTAGCACAGAGGGGCCTTTAACTCCAGCTTTAACTCCAGCTCCTTCTGATGGTGAGAAAAGCCACAAAATACTGTAAATCCTAACATTAAATGAAGACAGAAAATGCGTCTTTATGAAGTATCATGTATAGTTTCTGCTTCTTCAGCTTGAAAAACGAACGTGCAAATGACACAAGAGTGCTGAAGAAGAGAAAGAGGAGCTGAGGTGTGTGGTGAGACTGGGTGTAGAGGATATTTATTTCCAACATGTGTATCAGTGTGTGTGTGTGTGTGTGTGTGTGTGGTGTATTTAAATTGTTCTATAAAATTTAAGTAAAACAGTTTGTAACACATAATAAAATTTCCTACTACCTAAGATGATCCCCTCTGTCACTCAATATGAGAGGTTCATATTAATATGCCTATTTATATAAAAACATACATATTTATCTTGATATATATACATATGTATTTGTAGTTGTATAAATATAAATGTGTGAATAATTACATACACATTTTATATGCCTGTATATTTTTGTGACTGTATTTCTGTACATAGATTAACTCAGGTTGACAAATTGAGATAAAAAAACAAACAAGAAAAGAAAAGGGAGGAAAAACAAAGAAACAAATAAAAGGAAAACAAACAAACAGAATTAGAAAGGCCAGTGGGATGTCTCAGTAAATTTAGTGCAGAGAGATGGTTGCTGGCAAGCACAAGATGTGAATTTGATGTCTAGAACCCACTTACTGGAAGGAGAGATCCTACCTCCACAAAGTGTCCTCTGACTTTCACATGCACATCATTGCATGTGGACAAGTGCTCCCTCCCACACCCACACCAACAAATGAATAAACAAACAAACAAACAAATAGATAAATCTGAACACATAAAAGAAATACAAAATACTTATTGTACTTAAAGGAAATACATCTTCAAATGTCAGTGTGTGAGAATTAAGCAAAAGCAGTAACTCTAATTAACTTAAAAACACGGCACATCATCTACAATTTTACCCACCTGTGAACCCTCAGAGCTACAGTAACAACAGGCCTGTCATGATCCACCATTAGTACAACAGTGGCGGGAATGTTGTGTTAGTAACTGACCACTTGATTGATGCTCTACAAGACAGAAATCATATCTGGTACTGTAAACCTAATCAAAAACCCGTGGCTTGGGAGAGCATAGGCCCTTGGACAGAAGCCCCTACTATTATTTTGTTAAATGGACACAGTACTGCCTTCTAAATACTTACCTTTATACCCATGCGGCCTCACCAGAGAAACTTTTGTTTACAGTAGCATTAGTACAGAGCATCCCAACTGGTCAAAGTGCAGACAGTAAAGACAGTAAGTAAAGGTGGCTTTTTTTTTTTTAATTTTATTTATTTTCGTATGTGTATGAATGTACTGTCTGCATGTAGGTTTGTGCACCGGTGACGTGCAATGCCGCGCATGTCAGAAGAGGACGTCAAACTCCCCTGGAACTGGAATTAAAGATGGTTTTCAGCCATCATGTGGGTGCTGGGGATAGAACCCGGGTCCGCTGCAAGAGCAGTGGGCACTCTTAACCACTAGGCCATCACTCCAGCCCATAAAGGTGGTGTTTTAATCTGTATCACTTCCTACCACTATGGCTCAGAAAACACCTCAGAAGACAAGAGGAAATCTTGGGCAGAATTAGGGGAAGACAGCTGTGAAACAGTGTCTTCTGGACATGACAGACCTTTGTACACAAACACACAGTAGCTCTGGTTGCCTGAGCAATGCCTGTCAAAGATCAAGCTGGTCAAAATTCGATCAAGGATGTGCGAGGGGCCCATGAGTCCCTACGGACAGCTAAGGAGTTATGAAGAGTCCATGGCTTTGGGGGATGGGAGAGTCTGTTTCCTTCAAGATTGTGGCCCCTGATAGGTGGGCAGTCTGGGAAAGCTGGGGTGGATATGATCATTATGATTTTATACATATATAACATTTTCTACAAAGAAAATATTTTTAAAATTCTGCATATCAAGAATAATCTTGCTCTGATACCAGCTTTATCTGTGATAATCCCTAGAGTGAACCCTCATTCCTTTTCTGAACCTGAATAAATCCTAATTTTCACAGAAGTGTTTTAGAAGAGAGCTGCCCCACGTTGCTGTGCATGTTGCACGTATCTCTCGGTTTTCATGCAGCAGACCTCATCAAAAGGCACCCATCCATCACCAGTAGGCGGCCTCCTCAACCCCGAGTGCTGGGACAATAACGCAGTCTTCCCTAAGGCAGGCACTTAGCAAATTTGCTGACTGCTAAGTTAAGAGGGACGTGAACAAATACCCATGTCAACAAGACAGTTCTAAAAGAATACTCTTCTCTGTACAGAAGAAATCCTTGAAAGTTGTAGGACTTAGTGAAGTATAGTAGAAGAAATAGAAAGTTTCCATTAAGGATATTTCATCAAATACAAAATCTCTTGCTATAGGGTTTTGATGACTTAGGGACTTCATCTGTGGAAGATACTACAGCAGCTATGTAATTTCTTATTGATCTACACAACTATGATATAAGGGGCTAAGATCAAGCAATTTCATTTTACCAGCAAGAATTGAGTCAGAGATGAAAAAAAATTTGGGGGGTTTATTTATTTATTTATTTATTTATTTATTTATTTATTTGAGACAGGGTCTCTCTGTAGCCCCAGCTGTCCTGGAACTTGCTCTGTAGACCAGGCTGGCCTTGAACTCACAAAGATCCACCTGCCTCTGCCTCCTGAATGCTAGGATTAAAGGTGCGCACCACCATATCTGGCAAAAAGAATTATTTTTTTATCCCTCCCCACCCCATCCTCCTATGGCAGGGAATATAAGTTAGACTTCTATGGAGTAGGAATAAAAATTATAAAAATGGTATAAATGCACAAAATACCTTATCTACAACTACCCTCCCCTGCCTTCCTTTTAGGCACTAGAACTTTTTTGTTGTTATTATTATCAGAGTTCTTCTATGATACCAAGCTGGAAGAAGACAAATGTGATCCTTATTAAATCTCCCAGGTCCGAAACACCATTCCATGAAGATGAGGGTTTTTTAAAATGTGAAGTGCTTTGAACTATGTTGACTACAACATGAATAGCAGGCAATATAAAAAAAAAAAAAACCAACAAACCTCATAACAAACTAAACTGTATACAAAATAGTTCAACCGCAATTGCCAGAGTATTTGTAGCAACTAACAAATTAACTTCTCATGCAGCATCTGGACAGTGGCAGGATTGGCAGACACAAAGAGGCAAAGAGATCCTAAATAAATCTGCAAATTCCGACCAAAGAACAGACTATCCTCTGTGTACCTCCTGTGTGTTTGTGTGTGTGTGTGTGTGTGTGTGTATGTGTGTGTAAATGCAGATGTTCATGGGGCACAATACATGGGTGAAGAGCAGAGGACAACCTCGGGTATTACCTTTGCCTTCAACCTGGTTTGATACAAGTCCACCACTATTTGTTGTTGATTGATAAGTATGCCAAGCTGTCTGGTTTGGGAGCTTCTAGTGATTTCTCTATGATTGCCTACCATGTCCAGGCAAGGGCATGCTATGATTACACCTCATGTACAGATTTATGGTCAAGCTTTGAGGTTACTTATAGAAAAAATGGATTGGCTTCTTACGTGTTTTCTGGGGATCCAAACTCAGGTCTACAGGCTTATGTGAGAAGTACTTTACCCAGTGAGTCATTCCACTAACCCAAGAAACATCATTTTTTAAGCACTTAAGTACTTTCAAACATTATTATCCTCATGAAGATCAAAGCTCAAGAAAACAAGCAGTATGAGACATGAAATTCATCCCCACATGCCTCCTGGCTGCACATAAATCCATCTTCTATTCCTAGCAATTCCACATTAAAATTTCAAATAAAACTAATTTTGATTATACTTAAAAAAAAATGAAAGGAGGATTGCATGAATGAAAGGATTCTGAAGAGCAGATCAACCAAAGAAAAAATTATTCAGCAAATATTCTGAGGATCCACCAAGGTCAAATTCTAAGGTTAGTGCCAAAGTGGAATCAAAGAAGTTAAGACAAATTCTAAGACATTTACGAATATGTATAATGTACTGTAAAATAAGTGCCATAAAGGTCTGTCAGCAATATGTAATTTCAAACATTTGCAATTCTAAAGTATCCTGGAGGGAAGAAAGGCATGTCTGAGGGGCACTGAGAGATGAATACCTTATCTTACCATTTGCAGTATAACTATTTTCTCTTCATTCAAACATTTCCTCCAGTTCTGGGGAGAAGTGTGCAGCAAAACTTAAAAGGCCCCAGAAGCTTGGAAAATTGTAAGAGAAGGTCCTCCCCAAGGTGATAAAAAGTGATGAGAATTTTCTAGAAGAGAAGAGACATTCTAGTACAGAAGTGTGTGATCCAGAAATGCAGCATTCATGTGTTGCCACTCACATATGCTGTGGTTGACTTTTTGATGGTGTAGCTGCATGCCTTTTTATCATCCATGTTCCTGTAAGTAATCTCATTAGCTCACCAAGCTAGACTGGGATAGAATCATTTGTCTGTTCTGTCAACAACGCCCATATAGTACAAATAAACATTTTTTTCATGTCTTTCCAAGAAAAGTCACATAACACAATTGGTGCCTGAACAGGGACTGGAAAAAAATCAAAGATGAGTTGTGGAGGACTAGCTAACCATATGCACATGAGACTGACCCATCAGAGCTCAGATCATTTGTGGGGGCTCTCTCCTTATAGCTATCTTTTCCAGTGTCATGTGGGATGCCATACCACCCCATGTCATCTGGAAATTCAATTGTCTCTACAAGGCAAAGTCAAGCCTTCTGCAAATGAAGTATCCATAGGTAGAATCCCAGGTTATCCATCTTCTTCGATGTGCTATGGGTAACATGCCTCTTTGATAAAAGAAATAAACCTTATAAGTATGGAGATATCTCTGAAGTAGCTAATGGACTAGAAAATATATTGCAATACCCCAAAGTAGCATGCATGGGCAGGGAGAGTAAGCAGGTTGTGGTACCTGTTGTATGTCCTTAGCTCTGGGTAATAAGAAATGCAACTGGGTCTGCTAGGTGTGTTCGGAAGGAACATGTCTGTATAACGGGAGAATTAGACTGGGAAAGGATACATGCATGTTATCCTTCATGTCAATCTCTGTCTGACAGGAAAGGTGGAATAAAAGTGAGGATGAAATAAGATTTTGCACAGAAAAGACAGCACACATTAGATATGTGCTAAAGAATCCTTCCTGGGGTCAAATACTTGGAGCCCACAGAATTGGACAGTGAAAAGGGAGAGAATGAGGTAGACATAAGAGATACCACTCACATCTGACCTTTAATACAAAGGAATGGAAAATCCACGATTCAGTATTTAAACGAGGGTCTTGATATCCTGTCTAGTACAGGAAACTATGATAATAAGGGAATAGTTTGTCTTTGAATGGTTGATTTGAATTAGGAAATACTTTAAAGGAAGTAATGAAAGCATATCTCACAGCCTGGCTTGTGAGCCTGTGAGGCAGGGGGCTTAACGGGATCAGTATGAGTGCAAAGGAAATGGGGAAATGGATTAATATAACTTCTTGTACCTCATAAGACAAAGGATCTGAGAAAATCTGAAGGAAATCAGTCTCTGATGAACTGACTCACATGAGCCATCACATAACCTTTAGTTATCACTGGCTGAGCTCACAATTAATATTAGGAGCTAGAAGACAACAGAGAAAGGACAGTACTACTGATAGACATAGTTATGGGACACGCAGTACCTGACACCCCACTCATAGGCCTAAGTAGGACTATGTTTGCAGGACAGCCAAGAGAGAGACAGATTCAACAAACAGTAGAGGACTGATATGGAATTTATGATGACTAATGTTCATTGTCAACTTCATAAGATCTAGAATTATCTAGGAAATAAACCTTTGAGTAGGTCAGCGAGGGACACTCTAGCGTAAGTTAATTGAGATGGTGGTAGCAGTCCACAGACTTGGATCCTGGACTCTACAAAAAGGAGCCAAGAGCTGAGGGCCAGCATTCTTCTTTCTCTGCCTCCTGTTTGCAGATGCAATGTGACCAGCCGCCTCAAGTCCCTCTCCCCAAGAGTTTTCTTCCATGATGGACTGTACCCTTGAATTGTGCAAAAATTTCTTCCTTAAGTTGCTTTAATCAGGTACTTTGCATAATAAGAAAAATAATACAAAATTTTTATTGTACTTGGAGCTACTGCTGTGATAAACTTGTCCACATGGTTCGTAGGCCTTTGGACATAGTTTTTCAGGAGTAATGTGGGGAAATTTGGAACATTGGACCAGTAAAGCACTAGAATGCTGTAAGAACTTAATAGGCCAATAGTAATCTGGTGAGAATTCGCAAGAACAGAATGCCAAGAGAAATGTGGATAGTATAAACCTTGTTCATGAGATTACAGAGGGAAGCAAGGACTCTATCAGAAACAGAGCTAGAGACCAGTTGCATTGTATTCTGGTGAAGAATCTGGCTGTATTCTGGAGAAGAATCTGGCTGTAGTCTATCCATGCCCTGAGAACTTTATTGAAGCTGAATTGAGAATTAAAGGGTTTTTTTTAGAAGAAATCCCAGGGCTGGAGAGACAGCCTAGTGGTTAACAGCACTGACTGCTCTTGCAGAGGACCCAGGTTTGATCCCCAGCACCCACATGGTGGCTAAGAACCATCTGTAGCTCCAATTCCAGGAGAACTCCAGTTCCAGGGGAATCCAAGACCCTCTTCTGACCTCCGCGGTATTGCACGACATGGGTGCACAAACATACATGCAGACAGTATGCTCACACACATACAAAAATAAATAAAATTAAAAAAAGAAGAAATCCCAAGATAAGATACCATTCAGGCCATATTATGGTTACTGATTAATGCTCTCAGCCATCTATAGAGAGCAAGCAAAAGAGAGATACAGACAGCAAAAACTAGAGCATAAAATATTTAAATGTGCTGTTTATTAAATAAAAGAATATGACAGAGTTTGAAGTTATAAGCTAATCAGTCAAATTCTATGTTAGCTTTAATTGTGAAATTAGGGCAATTAAAAATAAATATGGTTTCTGAAATGCTACAACAGAATAGACCCCTTGTAGGCAAGACACTGCCCACGGCGGGCTCCATTAAGTGAAAATGCAAAGCCAAAAAGAGAGAACCTAAACTCAGAACATCACTGAAAAGGATCTCTGATCAAAAGAACTACCTACAAAGTGTTTCCCCAGGATATTTTAACAAACCCCAATACAGCAGTAGCCCAAGGATAACTTTATTCAAACTCACACCAGAACTTGGCAGTGTTTTATGCCTAATATTAGTCTTGCAAGCATGCAAAAAGATGCAGGAACGAGAGCATAATAGAGGCATATGCCAAAGTTGCTGAAAGCCACTGAGGTTTAGCAATGTGAACCAGAGTAATATTCCTTCAAGAAGTTCCTGAGAGGATGCTGCGTTAAGCTATGAAAGTGAAGCTTAAGTTGTAATGTTTTCCCAGAATGTTGGAAATACCAAGGTGTTGGAGCATCTGCAAAGGAGATTGCACAAACAGTGTGGAGCTGGCCCAAGTGAGAGGCTACAGGTACCAGTGCTAGAGAAGCAACACTACCCAAGTCCTCCCATGTGATTCTGTCAAAATCCCCTGACATCTGATATCAAGCTGCAGGATTTGGAGATTGCCCTGCTTGGATTTGGTCTTCTGGCTGTGCTTTTCCCTTGTTCTACCCCATTCCCCTCTGCTGAGATGGGAATATTTATTTTGTGTCATTGTACATGGGAACTATGAAACTTGTTTTTTTTTATATATTTTATTATGAGCTCACAATCAAGAAATTGCCTTGATCCTCAAAATGCACTTAGACTTTGGTCTTTTAAACATTATTATTATTGTTATTGTTATTATTATTATTATTATTATTATTTTGAGACAGGGTCTCCATGCAGCCCCAACTATCCTGGAACTCACTATGTAGATCAATCCAGTGATCTGCTTGCCTCTCCCTCTGCCTCTGGAGTGCTGGGATTAAAGGCCTGAGCCACTGCCCAGCCTCCAATATTAGTATTATTAAACACTATGGAAACTTTTGGTGTTGGATGGAATGTACTTTCCATCATGAGATGACCACAAGCTTATAGGAACAAAGGGTAGATGGTTACTGCTTAATAGTGACATTAGAATTTGGGAGAGATGGCTCAGAGGGTAAAGTATTTGCCATGTAATCATGAGGACATGAATTTGGATCCTCATAATTCATGTAAAGCTGGACTCAGTAGTAAGTGTTTGTAAACCTGGTGTTCCTATAATGAGCTGGGAGGTGGATAAAGGAGAACTCCCAGTGGTAAACCACAAGAGACACTATTGAAAACAGAATGGATTGCAACCTTAGGTTTCCTCTGTGGCATGAAAATGCCCCCAAACCATACACTGTAGATATAAATGTAACCAGGTGCCTCCAACTCCTGCTCCCGTGACTCCTCTACCATGGTCCGCTAGATCCTCAAACTATGAACCAAAAACTTTTCACTCTTCCTTAAGTGGTTTTTGTCAGGTATTTTGCTGCAGCATTAATAAAAATACTAATGCAAGTTGTAGCAGCTTTGTTGAGCCTCATGTTGAGACATGACCTTTTATAAGAAAAGAGATTTTTATCAGATCAGAATGATTTAGACTGGTATGTAAATCGGATTCCTAAAGCACTAAAGCAATCAAGGAGTGAGGGTTATCAAAAGGCAAAACAGACAAAGAAGTCTTCCAAGGTTGCTAGAGAGAAAATGTGGAGGATTTGTGTCCAGCCAGAATTCCTAGGGAAACATTAACAGAAAGTCAAATGGTATGCTAGGGAGTTTCTGGAATGGTTTAAAATCTGAGCAACAGGAACTGGAGAGATGGCTCAGTGGTTAAGAGCACTGGCTGCTCTTGCAGAGGACTCAGGTTCAATCTCCAGCACCCACATGATGGCTAACAACTGTCCATAACTACAGCTGCAGAGAAGTTTGACACCCTCTTCTGACCTCCATAGGTACTGCAGGACATGGGTGCTCTTATATACACATAGGAATTATATTCATACATATAAAATAAAAATAATAAATAAAATATTGCCGGGCATGGTGGTGTATGCCTTTAATCCTAGCACTCAGGAGGCAGAGGCAGGTGGATCTCTGGGAATTCAATGTGGGAAAATTTAGGTAAGATGGGTAGCATTCTAAACCAATGGGACCTCCCTGGCCACACCCATGGGGTGGGATGTAGTGATGAAAAGATTTAGGATTTTGCCCTGGGAGTTGAGTCATGCTGTCTATATAACCAGACATTTTGGCATAAAGCTCTCTCTGTATTTGGACCTTAAAATGCATCCATGTGGCGAGTGTTTTCCACATGGATCATCCTAGGAATAAATGGGACATCCCACAGTTCAAGGCCAGCCTGGTCTACAGAGTGAGTTCCAGTCCAGCTGGGACTAAAGTGAGACCCTGTCTGAAAAAGACCAAAAAAGAAAAATATCTGAGTAATGGTTTATGGAAGAACTAAATGATAAAATAGTACAGATAAGAGTTCAAGTTGTCTACTGGAGACAGCTTTCAAAGAAAAATATCTTCATCTTCAATATGAATAAATACTTATTTTTCAAGTGACAAGAGTTGTAAGAATGTCCTAAGAATACAATTCAATAAAAACAAGTATTTGATCTGTTTATTCACATTTGGTACCAAATATACACAACAAATAATAGTAGAACAAAACACAATGAAACATGGTCATTGTCAGCTTAGAGATAACATTTTCCATTTAAAATAAGTTTTACAAACAATAACTTCAATTTTCTTCTTTTTATTTTTGTGTAAATTCCATGCAATATGTTTTGAGCATATTTATATCCCCTCTCTATTTTTAATGCTCCCACCAACTCTAATATATATATATATATTTAAAATGTCAGAGTTGTGCCCCCAAATGTAATTCAGTATGAGTTTATTCACTGGAGCCTGGTCAACTTATAAAGTTAACTTGCCTTTTTAAGATGTAAGATAATAGAATTATTATTTTAATACATATTTGAGGTTATGTTTTTGGCAACATTTCCGCTTGCCAAACACTTAAGAATAAAATGTAGATATGAATGAGGAGGATTGTTAAAATCTCTTCTCACTCCAAAATTTTATGATTCAATGAATATTGAGTACTCTAGTGAAAAATATGAAATAAAGAAAATACGAAGTTGTATGAACAAAGCGTTTCTTGGAATGGCAGACATAAGTGGTATTTGTTGATACCGACACAGTCATGAATACTGAGACTTTTACTTTTGCTTTGCACAAACATCTTCCTTGCATAAACATCCACATATTGATGAATAGAAAGAGTGAAAATTCCTCCACGTTATAAATCAAAATACTGGAATAGGATAAACTCCCTCCTGTTGAAATACTCTGGGCCAAGACTCAAGCTCACATTTATAATGAAGAACTGAATTATCTTAGATCAAAAATCCATTTTAGGGTCAGGGAGACAGATCAGAGGTAAAGACCCTTGCCTCTAGAGCTGATGGGCTGAGTTGGATCCATGGACCAACTCATGTATATTATCCTCTAACCGCCACACAAATGCCGCAGCACACACAAGCATGCCTACATGAATATACAATGCATAGCAAAAAATGCAAAAGAACTATTAATAATGTATACAAGCTATTCATCAATTTAAAAGAATAAAATTATCTAACTCAAATATATGTTTTGCTTTCGGTTCAAGCATAGTACCACAAATTAAACATATTAATAAATGAAATATATTTACATATTACAAAATGCTATTGAATCAATATTCAATTAACTACATGCTAATTTTAATATCTTGTCAAAGCAACTGCTCCTTGCTGATAGCTGAGAATTTTGAAGAGGGCCAATGTATCTGCAAGTAACTAAGAATATTTGCACAAAATTTATTTGAGATATAAAATACCTGTGTCTAAAAATCAAGGTACAGTCTGCCAGTGTTTTCAGTCTACAGTCATACAGTTTTCCTGCAGAGGAAATTTTCAGCTTTAGATATCCCAAAGAAAGTGAATACCTTAGGCAGCCCAGTTGTTCCAGATGTGTAGAGAATATATAGTGGATGTTCTGAAAGAACTGGAACACAGTCATGAGATTGGGCTTTTGCCATTTCTTCTGTCCAATCAAGATCGCGACCTGGCACCAAAGAAACTTTCTCCTACAGAGCAAAAGATAGAAATATGCACAATAAACAGGATATTAAATAACAAGAAAATAAGAAAATAGCTGAATCGTAAGTCTGAGCATCTAATTGAAAAGCCTGTCTATATGACACAAAGCATCGGATTTATGAATAAAAATCTCAAAGCTATAGGTTAAGTGTTTATAAAAAAAAAATCCAGAGGACTGACATAAGTTTATATCTAATTAGCAAAAACCTAGATTTTTAAAAACTGAAATCTAGAAATGCTCTTAGGAAATCCAAGGCAATTTTGTTATGTTTTTTACCTACACTAGAGCTTAATTAACTCAAAGGTACAGGTTCTCAAAAAATAATGTGCACAAGTAACTTTAAAAATTAAGTTATGGTTTGAAGCTTTTAACTTTAGAATGTCTGTCCTCACAATGAAATAACAACTAATGCATTAAAATCATTTTTATGCAAAGACATTGGGAGGAACACTGCAGCTTCCTAATGAGGGAACATCACGTCACCTTCATGGACAGGGAAGCATTCCACTCCTGCTTTTTCAAGAAGAAAATCATTTTCAAAATTAATGAGAGTAGGTTGCATATCTAAAATGTTTTCCAAGGTTTCCTCCTCCTTAGTCATTAATTAATGCAATAGAAAAGTTGAAGGCTTTTTTTTTCCTCCCTCAAGAACAAGGCTTTGTTTTATAAATTTTGTGAGAACAGTCACATAATAAGCAGATAATACTTTAAATAAATGAGCAGAAAAATGAAGACTAGGGAACAGTCTGAAAGAAAAGTCACCCTAATAAGAAAGTATATCTATCTAGGTAGAGTTCATACCCATTATACATGGGCTATTTCCTGAAACACTAACTTAAATTCAAGGAATATGTTAACACAGGTAGAACTTACTTACACACTGAGAGGTATATAGTCATTCACTTTATCAAGGTGATTTCTGAGCTAAGCCTGAAAACTCTGAAGGATTACGAAGAAAATAATTCCAATTTTCACTGATCCCTAATATGAATCAGGATTATAATGGCAGCATATATTTAAAAATATACATAAAGGTCAGGCATAGTGGTGCACACCTCTACTCCCAGCACTTGGATGTAGAGGCAAGTGGATCTCTGTGAGATCAGCCCAGTCTGGTCCACATAGCAAGATCCAGGCCAGCTGGAGCTACACAGAGACACAATAAAGTAAAATAAAAAATATAAAAATACATTTTACAAAACTAATGATTCAAAATAACATCACAAATACAGTACTTGCATGACTAAATTCATTTATAAATAATAATCTGATTCTATAATATGATTCTATTTCCATAGTTCATGCACCTCCTACCTGGCACTTACAATCTTTCTGCCCCTTCTTCTGCAATGGTCCCTGAGGCCTGGGTAAGTAAAGCTTAATGTAGGAGTCCTGTCTAAGGACGCACACTTTGCAGACATCTAATAGTCATGCTTTGGCCATTCATGCTGTTTCATGCGGCTGGCCTTCTGTTGCATGAGGGAGCTTCATTGCTGAGAGTTGAGAGATTCATTAGTGTTCTCTTTATCACTTATTCTATGTTGCATGAGCCTTAGTTGTAGAGGTTTCATTGTAGATGTGCCATTTAAGCTTTTCACAGACAATATCTGTGTGTGTGTGTGACCAGCTGTGATACACTTTGATAGTATCTATCTAGTGCAAAAGAAGCTTCTTTGATGTGTGGTGACTGGGTTGCTGTGCTGGATAGCTTTAGTGTCAACTTGACACACCTGGGTTGAGGGAGCCTCACTTGGGGAATTGGCTCCATTGGATTGGCCTGTGGCCACATCTGTGGAGTATTGTCTTGATGGTCCAGCAGTGTGGGAGGGCCCAGCCCACAATGAGTCGTGCCACCCTGGGCAGGTGGTTGTTTACTGTATAAGAAGGCAGGCTGGGCATGAGCCAGGGGAGCAAGCCAGTGAACAGCATTCCTCCATGGCCTGTGCTTCAGCTCCTACCTCCAGGTTCCTGTCCTGAGTTCCTGCCTTGGGCTCCTTAAGTGATCAAGTGTGACCCAGGATATGTAAACTAAATAAACCCTTTCTTCCCCAAGTTGGTGTTGGTCAGAATGTTTTGTCACAGTAACAGAAGACAAACTAGAATAGTTGCCTAACTGTAAATATATTTTGCACTTAGTAAGAAATTACATTAGTCTAGGGATATGCTAGCCTGGAGATTTTCTCTAAGATCTATGATCTCTCTATCCATGTGTATTTAGGTAAGTTTACAGTACCAAACATTAGTTTCCTCCCATTGAGTGGACTTAAAGTCCAATTAGGTAACTTGATTGCCCCCAAGTTAAAAATGCCACTACTGTGCCAGTGTCAAATACTATTCTGGTCATTGTGGTAGTTATTTTGTCTTATAATCGGTGTTGGAACATCAACTGATGTTCCCCCTTAGCAGTTTGTGTATTGCTCTCCAAAGCTATGAGAGGTAGCCTTCAGGGTAAATGCTTTCCAGCTCAGTTCCAGCTCCATTGCTCCAAATCCAGTCTCCAAAGTAAGTCCTGTCTTCAGCAATAGGATCTTACCTTCAAGTTCTGGGAGGCAACCAAGGTCTGTGACAATGGCCTGTATAATTTGGGGAGTTGCATGGAACACTCTAGCCAACAACTGGAAAGAAGGGTTCTCCTGCCTGGCACTGTTTCTTTTTATGTAAACCTCAGCTACGTACATGGACTCATGTAGAGATAGTGTATGTGTACTTTGTCATTAGGTTGTTAGACTAATATGATTCCCTCTGTTTATTTTTTACACTAGCTAGGCATTATTTACCTGTCTTCACTCTCTTTCCCTGACAACTCTCCCTCTACTCCTTCCCATGTAAAGTGTCCCCATATTCCCCCATTTCTCCCTTATTCTCAGTCTCCTATGTTCCCACCTCTCTTGAGTTCCTTCTTTCTCTTCATCCCCAAATTTCCTTGGATAACCCTCCTTCCCTCGCCCATTTACATACACCCATTATATCCATTTCTCCCTTACTAACACATATCTCCTACTGTTCTTCTATCTCAGGCTCCTTCTTTCCATTTACCTCCCTGGTTCCTTTCCATTTTCCTGTTTCCTGAAGCTACATATGGATACAGACTCAAATATAAGGATTTGGTGCTAGGATTCACAAATGAGGAAGAACATATGTCATTTGTTTCTGTAAGGCTGTGTTACTTCGTTTAGCATAACATTTTCTTGCTCCACCCATATATACCCACAAATTTCATGACTTCATCTTTATTTACAGTGGAGTAGAACTCCATTTTGCAAATGTACCACATTTTCATTATATACTTATTAGGTTGCTTTCATCTCTTAGCTATTGTGAAAATCACAGAAACAAACATGAATGTATGAGTATCTCTGCAGTTGGATGTCCTTTGTGTGTACCAAGGAGTGTTATAACTGGGTCAAATGGTAGGTTCATTTTTAGTTTTCTGGACTTTTCCAACCTGATTTACAAAGGGGTTTCAAGAGCTTGCAATCCCACCATCAGTGAATGAGCATTCCCCATTTTATTCTATTTGATATTCTTTTTTAACATTTTTATTGAAGTTATGTGCATTTCATACATCGTTTCTCAGTCCAATCTAGCCTCATCTTGAACAGGGACAGGGAACCAACTGAAATTGTAAAATTCTCCCAAGGACAATAATCCTCTGCTTTGAAAACAGCTATGAAAAGAATCAGAAAAAGATACAGGGCAGAGATGCCCAGGTGCATGAACTCAGGTGGGGTGGGCGGCATGGAAGACAAAATGAGAATTTCCCCTTTTTCCACATCCTCTCCAACGTTTGGTGTCATTTGTTCTCTTTATCTTAGCCACTCTGACTTGGGTAAAATGAAATCTTGAAATGGTTTTAATGTACATTTCCCTAATTACTAACGATGTTGAACACTTTTTAAGATGTTTCTTAGCTATCCTTTTTTCTTCTTTTGAGAATTCTCTGTAAAGATTCTTTTCACTGTGTTACTTGTCTTTCTTGACTCTTTGTTTTTGGAGTTCTTTGTATATTCTAGATGTTAAACCACTGTCAGATGTGTCATTGGTGAAGATTTTTCTCTCACTCTGTGGGTTTTCTCTTCCCTTCTGTACTTGTTTCTTTTGCTGTACAGAAGCCTTTTAGTTAAATGAGGTTCTACTTGTTGATTGTTGACCTTAATTCTTGTGCAATGGATGAACCAATTTAGAAAGACCTTTGCTACACCTAATCTTGTAGGTTACTGCTGATGCTATCTTCTAATAGTTTCAGAGTTTCAGGTTTCACATTAAGGCCTTTATTCAACTTGGAGTTGACCTTTGTACAGGGTCAAAAATAAGGGTCTAGTTTCATTCTTTTTTATATTTTTTAATTTTATTTATTTTTGTGTGTGTATGAATGTACTGTCTGCATGTAGGTTTGTACACTCATGTCGTGCAATGCCGCGGAGGTCAGAAGAGGGTGTCGGATTCCCCTGGAACCGGAGTTCTCCTGGAATTGGAGTTACAGATGGTTCTTAGCCGCCATGTGGGTGCTGGGGATCGAACCCGGGTCCTCTGCAAGAGCAATCGGTGCTCTTAACCGCTAGGCCATCTCTCCAGCCCCTCATTCTTTTACAGGTGGAGATCCAATTTTGCCACCACTACTTGCTGAGGATGCTATCCTTCCTCCATTGAATATTCTTGGCCCTTTGTCAAATATAGGTGGCTGAAATATTATGTACTTATGTTTATGTCCTCAAATATGTTCCATTGATCTATGGGTCTATTTTTGTGCCAGTACCATGCTGTTTTTATGACTATAGCTCTGTAAAATACTTTGAAATCTGGTATAGTAATCCTACCTGCATTGCTCTTCATGCTCAGTGTTGCTTTGACTATCCTGAGTCTTTTGTAAAATTCCATATGAATTTTAATTTTTTTCTAATATCATGAAGAATGTAATGGGGATTTTGATTGTGACTGCATTAAATCTATATATTTCTTTTGGTAGAATGGTCATTTTCTCAAAATTAATTCTTCCAATCCATGAGAATGTGAGGTCCTTACATCTTCCATTGTCTTCCTCATCTCTTTTTTTGAAAGATTTAAAATTTTCATTGTGGAGATATTTAATATCTTTAGTTAGATATATCCAAGATGTTTTATTTATTTTGTTGAGGCTATTCTGAATGGGAGAGTTTCCATATACTCTTTCTCCACTTGTTTGTTATTGGTATATAAAAAGACTACTTAATTTTGTAGATTATCATCTAGTCCTAGTAGATTTTGTAGATTATCATCTAGTCCATAGATATATTTTCCATTTCATTCATTCTATTTGGTGAGTTTTTTTCCTGTCACTTCAAATTGGTTACTGTATGCTTCCTTCTTTATTTCAGAAGTTTATCCTTATCTTCTTTTAGTTCTTTGTTTATGTGTTCTTTAAATTTGTTGATTCCTTTGATCGTATTTATGATTGTTCTTTTAACTTATGTGTCCTGGGTTATCTCTAGGGGGATATTGTCAAACTCCTCTATAGGACTGGTGGTGTTTGGTAGGGACATGTTATTTGGATTTTTTATTGTGATTTTATTTTTCTGTTGTGGTTTTGGCATGTGGATTTCTTTTGTTTGTGATTCTGGCATAAAATTCAGTCCTTCCTTTGTTGAGTTGCAGTCTGATTCTGTTTGTATATTTTATGTGCTTTGGTTGTTTTCTTTTTGGTTATAAAAAACTAGTTGGTCTAGGCTTCAGCTTCTCTCTTTTGATTTTTATATTGGAGGAACCAGGAGCCTCTAGTCCAGCTACTCAGGAGATCATGTAGAGGCCCAATCTGGGGTGCCCAGGGCAAAAGCCAGCCTGTGGTGAAGGAAGGGAAAAAGGCTGGTTTAAGGAGTGCAAGGCAGGGTGGGGCAGGGGAGGATCAGAACAGAAGGCTGCTCTCCATAGTCCAAGGCAAGATGGGGTTGCAGACTGCCTGTGAATGTGCTAAATTCTGGGAGATTGAGCTGATATGAGTCAGGGGTCTCAGGATGCAATAGGTGGGTCTGGACCAGGAGACAGTGCAGGGATCTGAGGTGCTAAGAGCAGCTCATGGAATTCATAGCAAAAAATATTGGCAGAGAAACAGGGTATCATGGCTTGCCTGAGGCTTGGAGTAACAGTCGAGCTTCTACCTCCTCTGGCATATATACAATCCTGGTTAAGGACATGCATTATCCAGGCAATCATGTGTTCTCTAAAGTTAAAGCAAAGCCAATCCACTGGGTTTAATTACTGCCTAAAGAGTGCATTTCATATAAAGGACATGAGGCAGTCAATGCCCTCATTTGTGTCACAATAGAGGGAAGTGTCTGGAGAAAAGGGCAAAGGGAAAGAAAGTAAGCTAGTTATCTGGGGTTGACAAAGGGGAGTACAGATCTCCTTAAAGAGAAATGAATCACATTAAAATATAAGTACAGAACATGGATATCTGAACATAGTACATATATAGAGCTGAAGAAGTAGCATATGTCTAGTTGGCTAAAATATATCAAAACCAAAGTTCAAACATGGCTACATCGCTTAGCTAGAGTTTGGACATTCACTGGCTCATGACTCTCTTCAGCAGTAAAATGGAGCCATTAATAGGACCTAGTCCACTGGTCTGTGAGAACTAATAACTAATAAGAGAGACTACCCAGAGATACTTCACATTGTGCCTAGCCCAGCAGAAATTCTTTACAAATTCTATGTGAAATATATATTTATATTTCATTTATACATATATATATATTTCACATATAATTTGTAAAAGATTTGTAAATTATATATATATATATATATATATATATATGTTTGTGTGTGTATGTGAATAGCAGACATCACATAAACACACCACTGAGTGCCTTCACCACACCTCAACCTTCCCTTACAAACTTTGCATTCCTTGATTTAAACGACAACAAAGTCTTAAAAAAAATGCAGTAAGAGTTTTAAATTTACTGATTTATCCATTCATGAAACACAGTACTAAATAAAACTTCACCTAGGAATTTAACATGATAATGGAAATTGTTAAGTAATCAAAATGACATAACATTCTCTGCTCCCATAACTTGTCCTTTAAGTATTTTCTGCTGATAACCTCTAAAACCTGTACAGGGATATTTGTGTTATCGGAATTTCTTGTCTTCTTATTCTTCTTTAAAAAGAAAATTAAACAGCTAAGATCAAAATCTAGTCCCACTCTTTGTACCTGGAGAATTGTTTATGTGAAGAAAAAGTTGATATCAGGTCATGGTTTCTAGGAATGATTTCTTATCCTTTCTGGATCATAGAACAATATTTCTATGAAAATTATTCACATTTTACTTTCCTGAACAGAGTTTATTACAGGCTCAAAAAACTTCATAAGATATTCTGCATATAAAATAACCAGACTCTTCAATAGGCCAGACAGTGGAGGTCTGAAGCACTCACTCTAAATATAAATCTTCAAGGCCAAATCTTGACTCCTATTAATAATCAGGCAAATTATTTCATGTCCAATGTTTCCTCTTCTTCAAAGTAGGAATAATAGTATCATCTAAGTTACTGGGAAGACTTTTTTGGAAGTATTTACATTTATTTCATGTGTATGAGTATTCTGTCTGTGTGTTGTAAATGCACCTGTTCTAATTTCTCTTCAATTGCTATGATGCTGTGACCAATACCAACTTGGGGAGGAAAGGGTTTATTTGTCACAGTTCATCACTTAGGGAGCCCAAGGTAGGAACTTAGGGCAGGAACCTAGAGGTAGAAGCTGAAACACAGGCCATGGAGGAACGCTGCTTACTGGAGGTACAAGCTGAAGCACAGGCCATGGAGGAACTGCTTCTGGTTTCTCCCCTGGTTCATGCTCAGCCTAATTTCTTATATAATACAGGACGACCTGCCCAGTGGTGGCACCACCTACAGTGGACTGGGCCCTCCCACATCACCCAACAATCAAGAAATTACCCCACAAACATAGTCAGGGATGGGGCCACTGGAGGGAAATCCCCTACTGAGGCTCCCTTAACCCAGGTGTGTCAAATTGACCCTAAAGCTATCCAGCATAGCACCCATGTCATTCAGTTCCCACAGAGGACAGGGGAAGGTGTCAAATTCCTTGTAACTGGGATTATGAATGGTTCACGACCAAGTTGATACTGGGAACCAAACCCAGTCCCTTTGCTACAATAGCCTGTGCTCTTAACAACTGAGCTACTTCTCCAGCCCCGGCTTTAAACTCTTGATCTTTCTGCCTCTGCCTCTCACAAACTGGTATCAAAAGCATTTACCATCCCCTGGAAAGCATTAGTTTTTTATTATATTTAATCTTCTAGGATCTTGAAAAAAAAAAACGGCCAAAGTATCTAGCAAACCAAATGGTAGTTAGCAAGTATTCACCAGTATTTTTATAAAACTTAAAGTAACTAACAGCAGCCTGAGAGCACAATGCATTAACTCAATTGACTAATACCACCTGTATTTTTGAACCTTAGTGTTTGTTATTATAACCTAGTTTGTTATATATACTATGGTTCACATTCTCCCACATATAAATACCAGTGATATTTAGGATATGTAGTAGTTTAGGAATCAAGTGTCACTTTCAAAAGAACAAAACAAGAATTATTATGGCATGATCCTGTTAACAAGAAGTTAATATTTTAAATTACCATATTTGGACGATTGTAAATGAGAACCTTCTCTGGCTTGTGTTGTCCTATTCTTAGGGCTTCTTCCAAAAGTGGTATGTATTCTACCCTCCTTCCAGGTTCAATGCCAAATGATGCTGTAACAACAACCTTGGGCTAAAATTAAAAATGAAAGAAAGAAGAAAGAAAGAAAGAAAGAAAGAAAGAAAGAAAGAAAGAAAGAAAGAAAGAAAGAAAAAAGCTTTAACAATCTTAATTACAGTCACAATAATTCAGTATAGATTCAGTTTAACATTTCTAAAGAAATGGTTGAGTGATTTCTGTTTTCTATTGAATAAATGTCTTGAAAACCAGTTCCTCCTTTTTAAAGAATGTTATAACCCTAACCACTTACATATAAATCATACTTACCTCTTCAAATGTATATAATCAATGATGCTTTGGGATCGTAAATATGAGCTGTAGGAAATAGCTTCACCCAAATTCATTAAACCAAGTAAATTTTCCATGATCAAGTGAAATGGAAACCTCAATTACATGACAAGCACCAGGTCGCAATGAAGCTGTTTCCTTTTGCCTCTAAATTCTTAGACACCATGAAAGAAGGCCACCCAAGCTCAAATAATTTTATTTCCCTCATTCTTAATATATCATTATTAAATATTATCTTTATAATTTGTTATATTTTAGTGAATTGAATACATTTTAGTGCACTGAATACATTTTAATCACGTTTAGACCCCCTCTTCTATCAGCATCTCCTAGAGGCCTTGTCCCACCTGATTTAATGCATTCTGTCATATATGTTAAGGCCTATGGAGTCAAGTCAGTATACACAGATGTCCCTCAGTGCAAGTAAATCTCCTGGGGTCTAGTCAGCCTATCTAGAGTCTCTCCGTTAAAGAAGACAAACTGTTTCTTGCCCAGCATTAATCAGCTGCCAATAGTATCGCAGTTAAGGTTAAGATCTCCTGCCTATTTCCTCAATTTTGTATTGGATTCTTAACTGCTTGTGTTTACATGGGTCTTGTGCATACTGACATCATTGCTGTAGGTTCATATGAGCAAGGTGAGCCTGTAAGACTCTGTTTCCATATTGTCATGCACCTCCTCCCTTGGCAATTATAATTTTTTCTCCCCCTCTTCCACAATGGTCACTGGGCCTGAGTGGGTGAAGTTTCATATAGAAGTCCTGTTTATGGACACACTGTGAAGACTCTTATTTTCTACATTTTGGCCATTTGTGGCATTTCGTGTTCATGGCCCTTTGTTGCATGAGGGAGCTTCATTGATGAAAGATGAGAGATGTGCTAGTACTCCCTCTACCCCTTGTTCTACCATGTTCCATGAACCTTAGGTGTAGATGCTCTACTGTAGACATGTAACAGGGTTGGGCAGCTCACAGACATTTATTTTGTGTGTGTGACCAGCGGTGGAACTCTGTAAGAGTTCACGTCTGTTGCAAAAGAGGTTTTTTTTTTTTTTTTTGATGAATGGTGACTGGTCTGTAAATATAAGGATCATTTTTTTAACATAATAAGAAATTATATTTGTATATTTGTCTAGGGATGTAGCAGCCTTGGGGTTTCTCTGATGATATTCTTTGCCTTTTGTTTGGTGGGATATGGTGGTCTGCTAAGTTAATACATTCCAAAATATTTTCATCTGTTAGTCACAGGATATTAGGTCAGAAACAGAGGTGGGCAAGGAGTAGTTGTTTAGGGTTAAACTGGGCTCAAGATAAATTATAAATAGGCTCTGAATCTACAACATTCCAAACTCTCTACAGACAGTGAAGTGTTAATCAGTTGGTAAGCCTTGCAGGAAGTTCAGTCCAAGATGCAGGACTTTTCTGGAAATTTACGTTCACAGTTCCCTCTCATTGAGTGGGTTTTAAATCCAATCAGATAGTTGTTAATTACCCCAAGATAAAATGCCACTACTGCACCAATATACTTTTCCGTGCCTGTCAAAGCTGTGGTAATAAGGTTTTAAAGCTGGGATTAGATCTCTGACTACTGTTCTCTCTTAGCAGTTCACACAGTGTCCTCCAGAACTATGAAAGCTAGCATTCAGGGAGGTGGTTTCTAGGTCAGGTCCAGCTCCATTCCTCCAAGCCCTGTGTCCAAAATATGTCCTGTCTTCAGCAATAGGGTGTTACATTCAAGTTCTGGGAAACGATCAAGGGATGTAGCAATAGTATGTGTAATTTGGGGAGTCTCTTGGACAACCCTGACAACTTGAAGGGATGTTTCTCCTACTTAGCACTGTTTCTTGTTATTTAATTTTCGGCTATATACACATAGATTAATAGAGAGATAGTGTATGCCCAGCCATCTTGGATTCACAGAGCTCCATCTGCTTCTGCCTCCGGAGTGCTAGTATTAAAAGGCATGTGCTACCACGCCTGACCCCAGCCTAATTTTTCAATAGGCTTTTTAACTAATAGATTTCCCTCTGTTTTTTTCCATCATAGCTAAGCATTATTTATCTTTCCTCCATTCTTCATATTTTTCCTTGTTTCTTTTTTTCTGTGTGTTTCTGTTTTTCTAACACTTTTATTGAAGTTATGTGTGTTTCATACATCGCTTCTCAGTCCAATCTAGACTCATCTCATCTTCCATGACCCCTACTCCACCTATATAAATGCACCCTTCCACCCCTGGCCTGTATCTTTATCTGATTCTTTTCCAAAGTTTTTCAAAGCAGAGGATTATTGTTCTTGGGGAAACTTTACTGTTTCAGTCTGTTCCCTGTCCCAGTTCCTCTGCTGTTGTTGATCCCTCCAATCTCTATCACTTCAACATATGCATATGATATAATTTTAGTATATGTGTGATATCACATTATGTGTGGAAGTCAATGCTCTGTCAGATGTATGGCTGGTGAAGGTTTCCTCCCACTCTGTGGGTTTACTCTTCACTCCCCTGATTGTTTCTTTTGCTGTCCACAAGCTTTTGAGTTTAAGGAGGTCCCACTTGTCAACTGTCAACCTCACTTCCTGTGCAGCAGCTGTCTGATTTAGGAAGTCTTCTCCTACACCTATGTCTTGTAGGTTGCTGCCAATTTTTTCTTCTATCAGCTTCAGAGTTTTGGGTTTCACATTGAGGTCTTTGATCCATTTGGAGTTTTTTGCACAGGGTGAGAGGTAGGGGTTTAGTTTTATTCTTCTACAAGTGGTGTTCCAGTTTTGCCAACACCATTTGCTGAAGATGTTGTCTTTTCTCCATTGAGTCTTCTTGGTCCCTTTGTCAAATGTGAGGTGGCTGAAATTGTGCGTGCTCAAGTTTGGGTCTCAGTTTTGTTCCATTTGTCTACAGGTCTGTTTTTGTGCCAATACAAGGCTATTTTTTGTGTCTATACCCCTGTAATATAGTTTGAAGTCTGGTATAGAGATCCGCCCTGCATTGCTCTTTTCACTCAGGGTTGTTTTGGCTATTCAGGGTCTTTTGTTTTTCCATATGAATTTAAGGATTTTTTTTCCAAGTCTGTGAAGTAATTCATGGGGATTTTAATTGGGATTGCATTGAATCTGTATGTTGATTTGGGTAGAAGGGATATTTTTACTACATTAATTTTTCCAATCCATGAGCATGGGAGGTCTTTAGTTTACCTAAGGGATGCTAAAAACTCTACCAGAAAACTCCTAGAAATGATCAAGACTTTCAGTAAAGTGTCGGGATACAAAATTAACTTACAGAAATCAGTAGCCATTCTTTACACTAACAACAAGCAACTGAAGAAGGAATATAAGGAGAACTTCCCACTCATAATAGCATCAAAAACAATAAAGCACCTAGGAATAAATGTAACCGAAGACACCAAAGATCTTTACAACAAACATTTAAACACCTGAAGAAGGAAATTTAAGAAGACATCAGAAGGTAGAAAGAGCTTCCTTGTTTCTTCAGAAATAAGTATGTCATCACTCTTTTTATTTTATCATTTCAAACCAAGGTGACAGGTAATACATCATTCAGGAGACAGATCATCATTCCATGGGATTGTATCTATTCTTGAATGCTGACCTCTGGTTATCTAGGTAAAGTTTAGACTACGCCAAGTATATGCCCATACAGTCCCTTTCTATTTTTGATGCCATTTGATACTCATGGAGCTGAGGCAACATTGTCACATTGCTTGCCCCAGGCTACAACTGTTGGAGGCAAACAGTGAGCCAGTTCTGCCAGATTCTGTACAACCTTTCTCTCACACTATATCAAGCTGAGTTTATAAGAAGTATAAAGAGAAAAAGATGATTCTTGTTCCATGTTACTATATTTTAATGGTCCTATATGCTAATGGCATATTTTAATTTAATTCACATTTTATTACCTATAATATTTGCCAGTAAAACTTTAAACAACAATCCCTAAGATTTGAATTTAAATAAATGAGTGCAAGTTTTCCACTAATTAAGAACACATATCAAATATAAATCATTAGAACAATTTAATAAAGTAAAAATTAAGATTCTTCTGCTAGAAAAAATAAACCTGCTCACATTTATAGTAACAGCATTTTATTAAACTTTTATATCGATTGACTGTCAGAATACATTGTTACAATGTTTATCTGTTATGGGGCTGGAGACATGGCCTATTGGTTATGAGAGCCAACTGCTCTTGCAGAGGACCCGGGCTCGATCCCCAGCACCTACATGGCGGCTGAGAACAGTCTTTAACTCCAGTTCCATGGGAATCTGACACTTTCTTCTGACCTCCACAGCACTGCAGGACATGGGTGCACAAACCTACATGCAAACAGTACATTCATACACATAAAAATAAGTGAAAATTTAAAAAACAATGTTTATCTGTTAAAGTGAAAGTTTTTACCCTATTTATTTATTTATTTATTTTAATTTTATTTATTTCCGTATGTGTATGAATGTATTGTCTGCATGCAAGTCTGTGCACCCATGTCGTGCAACGCCGCGGAGGTCAGAAGAGGGTGTCGGACTCCCCTGGAACTGGAGTTCTCCTGGAATTGGAGTTTCAGACGGCTCTCGGCCGCCATGTGGGTGCTGGGGATCGAACCCGGGTTCTCTGCAAGAGCGGTCGGCGCTCTTAACCGCTAGGCCATCTCTCCAGCCCCTACCCTATTTATTTTAACATCATAATATAAAAGCCGAAACTTCAACTAATGGCTCTCTCTTCATATATATTTAGAGAGAGAGAGAGAGAGAGATCTCAGGTGTATATCTCCATTTCCATTTTTGCTTCAGAAATTTGTCCTGATCAAGGGCCTTGGACATAAGAATATGCATTATTCCCAACATTTCTTAACAAGGTTGTGTGTGTGTGTGTGTGTGTGTGTGTGTGTGTGTGTGTTTTCTGAAAGAAAACTCTTCCTGTGGCATAACATAAGCTAACTCCCTATCTTCCAACCTATTCATTCCACAATATGTTATAAAAGTTATTTTTTAAGGAAGTTATACATCCAATCCATTTGTCTAAATCGTGTTTAGGGTTTCTGTGGCTCAAAACTGGAGTCTATAGCCTCCTCCTAAGTCCCCTACTTCCCACTGATTTTCAAGTTCAGTGACTGATAATTTTCTGGATTTCTTTGTTGCACCCTAACTAAACATGTTTTTAGTAAGTAAATGAAAAACAATTTTAAAAAGCAAAAACAACCCACTCAATAGTTAATTCTCAAAACAGTTTCAAACTTCTAATACCTAATCCATTTTACAAAAAGTATGTGGGCATAACTTGCCATCTCTCAGAGGAGTTTTAATAAATACCAACTACTTACATCTTAAGAATGCCTCAGTTGGGGTTTGTGGAGCTCTAAAGGTCAGCCACCTCCTCCAGCACAGACCTCCCTTCCTTTGTCACACATTCCTCACAAATATTTCCTATTGCATTGCAAATAGACCTAGCACCTAGCAAAGGGTTTTGCTCAAGATTCCAGCTTCTATTATAAGGCTTCCTCCTTAACAGTGCTAAAAAAATGACCCTTACCCTCTACTGGCTAAAAATGTGCTATGTCTTCAATTTCACACAAAATCTGCCTTAGTAGGCTCAACTCCACATTTTCTAACACACCAGGCTACTTTCTCTTTCACAAATGACTTTTTTTTTTTGGTCGTTTCGAGACAGGGTCTCCCTGTAGCCCCAACTGTCCTGGAATTCGCTCTGTAGACCAGGCTGGCCTTGAACTCACAAAGATCCGCCTGCCTCTGCCTCCCAAGTGCTAGGACTAAAGGTGTGCACCACCACGCCCACCTCCTTCTTTATTGATCCTATTATCACACTCCTTGAATAGCCTAACCTTAGGGAAGATCTAATTCAACAGAGGTAACCCATAAATGGCATGGGGATTTTTGTAACTCCCCCAAACACTACACTCTATTGTGTTTTGTTATCCTCCAAAATTTGGTGGTAAGACTGACTGTATTTTTGAAGGCACTTCAAGTGTTTGGTCAAAAATACAGTCTTGAGAAATCAAGCTGGTATGAACCTGGGTCTTGAAGATCCATCCTGACTGTCTAGTTTTCACAATCCGGGAAGGTTCTGTGCATGGTACCAGGAAAGAAAATTCATTAAAAGTCTAGCAGTGAATACTTTAAGCTACAGTAATAACTGGCCTGGCAAGGTATGTCCACTGGTGCAATAATAGCATGAATATTATGGAAGCAACTGTTCTAATTTGTTTTCAATTGCTGTGACAAAACATTCTGACCAACACCTACTTAGGGAGGAAAGGGCTTATTCAGCTTATATTACCCAGGTCACAGTTTATCATTTAGGGAGCCCAAAGTAGGAACCTGGAAGCAGTAGCTGAAGCACAGGCCATAGAGGAACATTGCTTACTGGCTTGTTCCCCTGGCCTATGCTCACCTTGATTTCTCATTCAATACAGGACCACCTACCCAGGGGTGTGACACAACCTACAGTGGACTAGACCCTCCCACATCACCCAACAATCAAGAAAATACCGCCACAGACATGGCCACAGGCCAGTACAATGGAGACAACTCTCAACTGAGGCTCCCTTAACTCAGGTATGTCATGCTGACACTAAAGCTATTCAGCACAGCAACCAGACACCTTCTGATTAGATTTAAAGCTCTGTCTACAAGATGGATCTCATGCCTAATACCATCAACAGGGCCGTAAACCCCATGGCTCTATGGGAGCACTCAATTACTATTATTCTGCCAAATGAACATAGTAATAATGTGACAACTAATGAGTTAGTTTTTGTTATATCCACATATTAGTGCTCCTCTCAACCATCATCAGAGAAGCTTTTGTGGGATTTTTTTTTTATTTCATTTGTTTTTTTTTGTTTGTTTTTTTCAATAGATTACAATTAACACAGAGACCTACAACCAGTCAATACAGAGAATAACAGAGAGTGGAATGTTCAATTCTAAATATGACGCCTATATCACCCCCCATCCCTCAATGCTCAGGGATCACTGAGGAAGAAGGGACAGGATTATAAGAGTCAGAGGGAGTGGATCTCTACAGCATCTGTAGCAAAACAATAACTGCTGAACATGATGCCACAACTGCACACATGAAGTCACAGAGGCTATGAATAGGTGCACAAGACATGCACAAGACCTGTACAACTTCCAGCCTGGATGCAGGAGAAGTAATGAGATCCTGGCCCTAGCTGAGAAGCTAATGGCAACTGTTGGCTACTTTGGGAGAGTCAGTTTTCTTTAAGGATATAGTCCCTGAGAGGCTACCCATGCTTCAAAATTCATGAATTTACAGGCATCACTACATAGACTCAGTAGTAGGTATTAGAGAGAGAGAAACAGAGAAAGAGAGAGAGAGAGAGAGAGACTATTTCTCTAAAGTTGTGCTTGAACACAAACATTCCTGTTCCTTGATCGTATTTACTACATGGCCACTTACAATAAATGTCTTCTGATCTCTGCTAAATTTATAAATAGCTGAAAATTATTACATGAATCCCATAATCTAAAAATTGTGCTGTGTCACAAGGTCAGTATTTCAATAAACCTTCCCAATAGTTTGTGACATTTATTATCTTATTACACCATTTCCCAAACACACCCTGTAAACTACAGGGTTTTATAGCTTTTAAAACTATATGTCCGGGCTGGAGAGATGGCCTAGCGGTTAAGAGCACTGACCACTCTTACAGAGGACCCGGGTTCGATCCCCAGCACCCACATGGTGGCTGAAAACCGTCTGAAACTCCAATTCCAGGAGAACTCCAGTTCCAGGGGAATCCTAGACCCTCTTCTGACCTCCGCGGCGTTGCACGACACGGGTGCACAAACTTGCATGCAGACAGTACATTCATACACATACAGAAATAAATAAAAATTAATAAAACTATATGTCCATGTCTAATATAATATTTATCCAATTCCAAGGACCATATCAGGCACACAGTGATTAACAAACACGTTGAGTAAGCAGATTAGCTAAGAGTTATTTTTTTCATATGTCTTATACACCCCAATATATAACAAGATAATGTGAAAGGCATATGAATTGCCTGATATCTTATATCCTCTAAACACCTCTCAGGTTGTCTTTTGCATAGAATTGGCTCAAAGATCAATGCCAAGTAAAAATAAATGTGAGTAGCCCATTCGAAAGGTAGATACAAATAGAAGATATGAGCGTAACAAATGTCACTACATAACTTTAAACCCAAAGAAAAGCACTTACCTTTGCATGGTCAATGCGGGTACTTAGTTCTTTAGATGCAAATCCCCCAAATATGAGACTGTGGATAGCTCCAATCCTTGCACATGCCAGCATGCTATATATTGCTTGTGGGATCATTGGCATGTAGATGACCACAGTGTCACCTTTTTTGATGCCCTGCTTGACTAAAACACCAGCCAGCTTAGAGACCTGTGTAAAAAAAAGCATTAGATACAATTATTTCACTAAACTTGAAGTTAAGGTAGTAAAATTAGAAGGTGGTTATCCCTCTTGTAGTGAATTAAGGAAGCTTAAGGAGCACATATGAAAGATGATGATAATGGTTTAGATATATAGAGATAAATATAGTATGTAAAGATTGTAAGGTATTATATACATATAGATTTCCAAACATCAAGGCAGATGAATTCCACGGCTTATTTTTGCTTAATAATTCATCATACAACATGTTTACTGAACAACTATCATAACTAACTTGATGGTAACACACATTGAAATAGATTTGTCTTTATAGAACTTATATTTGAAAGAATTCATTTGTCAGGCAATAGGAATATAAAATAGTTACAAATTTAGAAACATGAATAATTATCTATGAAAAGAAATGATATAACACATTGCTATATACTTATAAGCAAATAAATCAGATTTTACTATATTGTTATTCCTATTTAAAAGATAAAGTAATTGAGGTTCGGGGTAATATATACCTAACCAAACGTCAGTTCACTAGTAAATGGTACAGCCAGGAAACTATCACAGGTTTATGGACCACATATTCTTTGTACTTTCTCATGCCTCAAAATGATTTTTCATTCATACTCTTCATATTAAGTATTTATATTAAATAATTTACATAACAACTTTTTGGATCAAGTACACAAACCTATTTTCACTTTTATCATGGGTATTGGAATCAAACATAAAATGGCTTTTCTCTTAACATGTGTTTTGCAATTTCTAGTAAAAAAAAAAAAAAAAGGCAAAACAGAGCATAAACCCACATACAATATAAATTCCTGCAAGAAATCTTTCCACAGCCAATTACAGCAGGCTCTGGGAAGTACGCCCACATATAAGCATAAGTAGTTCAGGATTCCATTACTTAAAAACATGTTTTTTTTTTTTTCTTAAAAAATGTTCATCGCTTAAAAAAAGAAATGTCTGGTCTATCTATGTCTCTTTCTGTCTCTGTCTCTCTGTCTTTCTGTCTCTCTCTCTCTACACACACACACACACACACACACACATATTCACAATTTGTTATTGGTATTTCAGATCAGTAAATAAAATAAGACATAAATCTCTGTTTTTATTTTTGGCAGAGGGAATATTTTTAATAAAACCACAGGGTTGTCTGTGATATTTTAAGACAATCAATCTGTGAGAAAAGCGACAGAGCAGAAGCAATTAGGAGCACAAGGAAAGGGGCGGGAGTAACTGTCAATGGGAAAATCAGGAGAGAAGGCCCTAAAGAAGGGACATTTAAATTGACTTGTAGACAACTGCAAATACATGAGCATCTGGGGATGTACTGCTTAAGAAAGCGGGAGCCAGAAGAGGCCCCAGGGTCAGTATGTCTCTAGGGTCCATCACACAACTCAAAGGACTATGGCTGCCCTTTGAAAACAAACAGAGGAGGTTAGGGAGAAGGAATTGGCCACAGAGCTATCTGCGGTTCTTTTCATTTCTCTCTACTTCTCCTTTCTGAAGATGTTCAAATAATTCTGAATCCTGGTCAATTCTTCTTCATCTTTTTATTCACTTCATGTCCTCAGAAGATCAGTGTGGTCAAGGTTAGGGGCCCTGGTAAAAAAGAAAGGCAGTTCTGGTGTTCTATTTTTTCCAGTCCTGCAAACTCTATAATTGAGAGCTGCCCAGCAAAACAATGCAAGAAAAATAAACAAAGGAAATATCAACCACAAGCTTAAATTCTATATGTAGCTCAAGAATGAAAATTAACACTGGAAAGATATCACCAAAAATTTCAGTGTACAATCCATGCAGAAAGTATTCTGCAATGTGGTAACATTTCCCATAGCCCGCTTTTGGTACTGTTTTTAGAAAGACCAAGGGGAATAAAGCTTATCAAAACAGTTAACATTAACAATTTGAAAAATTTCCTTTATTATATATATATATATATATATATATATGTGTGTGTGTGTGTGTGTGTGTGTGTGTGTGTATTACCTGCATGTACCTAAGTGCAGCCATGTCATACAATGTCTACAGAGGTCAGAAGGTGGAGTTGGATCCCCTAGAACTGTAGTTACAGGCGATTGTTAGGTCCTCTGAAAGTGCAGCCAATGCTCTTAACCACTGAGCAGTTTCTCCACCCACAAATTTTTTTTTTAATGATGAGAAAATGTTTTTTATTTATACTTATTTTTTGTTACTGTTTCAGATTTATTTTGCTTAGAAATAAATTCCATTTTGTGAGGTTCTTTGATGTGAGACACAAATAACAGTACAACACTGAGGAAAAATCAGCTAGCTAAATAGCTGAAGTGAAGTAAGTAGATAAACCCTTTAACTCAACAGAACATTTAAATATAAAGTCACAGAATGCATGAATTAAACATTATATTCTTATCGCACTTTTGATGTTGCAGAAAGATGAGCATATTTTCTGTCCTTCAAAAGAAATGGGATCACAGGAACTTCAAGACCTTCCTTGTAAAAACCTGGATGACCAAAGGTCAACTCTGTGGCTAAATGTGGCCCCCAAATGTATTAATGTTGGAGTCATATCAGATCTCTAAAATAGATGCAACATAAATGTGTTAAGCTTCACATTTTTTCCTGTCGCACTGAAAGTGCGATTTGGTATGACCTTCAAAGGCCATGTGCTGGATTTCTTGGTCCTAATAAGAAGATGACATGGCCTGGCAGGACTTTTAAGAGTTGAAGTCTAGACTTCCTGCTCTCTTTCTCTGCTTCCTGTGGGTGAAATGTGATCAGCCGGTTTCTGCTTCTGCCATCATACTTTCCCTGACTATAGCTGTACCTTCCTCCCAGGATGGACTCTGTCCCTCTGAAAACATAAGCTCAAATAAATTATTTCTTCTCAAAAAAAAAAAAAAAAGAGTTGAAGTCTAGCACAGTTCAATGAGGTCACTGCAGGCAGAATCTTTGGCAGAGATTAATGCAGTTGTCATGGGGCCTTAGTTGATTTTTGTGAGAGTGGATTGTTAAAAAGAATTTACCTGACCAATGCAAGTCTCTTATTTCATGTATTGTCTTGTTATCTTTTTCTGTCAGGTATTCTTTCATGTAAAGTACCCAGTTTCAGATATTTTGTAGTAGTATAAGAAAATGGACAATATATACAAAACTATATTACTTGATTTTATTGGTAAGTAAGAAAGTCAAACAACTTCAGGCCTCTTCTCTGAAGGACCACAATCTACTGTACCTGATGGTAGTCAGAACTGCTTAACACAAAAGTCACTATTCCTGAGGGTATGGGCCATAAGTACCATTTATCATAGGATCTAAGTATAAAATACATTCTTCTACAACGAGGTATGCATGAGTATTTTGTGGTCTTGCACTATAGTTCCATAACTATAGGTACATAACTATGCACCAATAACTGAGGCTTCTGACACCCAGCTATTTCTTTTGTTTTTACTATAGTCTTGGCTTCTGCTGGCATTTGCATTTGTAGGTGACTGTGGGGGCATCTTGCAGACAAAGTTTGGTTGCATCAGTTCTGTGCAACCACTAGAAATCATGAAGCCTGATGTGACGGCTACTTTTCAACATTTTGACAATATAATAACCATAGTATTGGTCTAAAAACAAAAGTTCTGTTTGACTTCCTGTGCTCATCGAAGATGTGAACCTTGGCTTTCTATGCCAGCCCCAGCCACCATGCCTGCCAGCCACATTGGACTGACTCTTAATTCTCTGGAACCCTCAATCATAAGCTCAAATAAACTCTTCCTCTTATAAGCAAAAAAATAAATAAAATAAAACATAAAAGCAAAAGTACCACGTGATCAACATGTATATAATATTTTTCTGTAGTTTTCAAAATCAAGCATTATGCTTATTAAATTTTCATTATAGTTTGTCCATTAACATATGTGAGGCCATTAACATATGTGAGAAGTTTTATGGGAAAATATATTTGTAGCAAGACTTCTAACAAGGAGCTTAGGAAAACAGAATACCATAACAATAAAAAATAATGACTTTTCTTTTTTGGTCTTTTCGAGTCAGGGTCCCCCTGTACCCCCAATTGTCCTGGAACTCACTATGTAGACCAGGCTGGACTTGAACTCACAGAGATCTACCTGCTTCTGCCTCCAGAGTGCTGGGATTAAAGGTGGATTGTTGGCAGCCTACCACACAATGTGTGCTGTACCACGCCCTAAGGTAGCGCTGACTTTTTGAGTTGCTAGAACAACTACAAGCCGTTTCCCGCCGTTGCCTTTGCATTGGGCAAACTGCGCTCCCGGGCCCGAGCTCTCTGGGCCCGCGCCTTGGGCATGCTAATGAGGCATCAGGCGGTGCACCAATCCAGAGCATACCCGAACCCTCTGGACTACTATATAAACGGTGCTTCTGCCCCATTTCGGGGTCCTTCTCACAAAAGAGCTGTGCACAATAAATATTACCACAGAAGAATCCTGTTGTCCGTGTGAAGTTCTTGCTGGCGAGACTACACAGCGTGCGTAACAGTGGATCTTTTTTTTTTTTTGTAAATATAATACCTGATGTTACTCATCAACATGCTATGTGATATAGGAATGTAAAGCAATATTTTTTCTTTACCTGTATACAACTCTACTGTCAAAATGTGAACCCATAAACATGATTTGGAATTAACCTACAGTTTATTCTCACATGTCACAATTTTGGTATATCTTTAGCATGTATATATGCATATTTTGAAGTGATACAAATTGGAAAGAACAATAACAACAAAAAAGCCTGTGTCAAAGAACCTACTGAAACAGTAAACTTCTGACCAAACAATAAACTTCTACATCCAAGAAAAAAAAAGACTAAGAAAAAGATGCAAAACATGTATGCCAGAATGCATGACCTCTGGCAGATAGGGGGGCAGGGAAGGTGTATAAATTTGATTAAGAAATGTCACAAAATTTAAATAAAAAATAAAGATGTTGATCCAATATAAAATTATTTTATAATACATGTTTGTAATAATATCACTTGTTAGTATTAAATCTGAAACTAATATGGGAGCCCCAGAAAAGAACACTCAGTAGCAGTAGCCTTGACCCACTGCCAACAAAATCACTTAAGAGATGTGAAAGCAATATTGAGCAAGAAGATGGACAAAACTGGGAATGTCCAGTACCCGAAGAATTCAGAATTATTCAGACAAAGTGCTATTGAAAGCCCAGCACAAAAGGCACTCACTAGGGCTGCCCCCATTCAGAGTTCTGGGGCTTTGATCAGCTTCAGATAAAAAAAGTCATTGAGAAATTTTAATCCAATGGCATAGTTTTATCCTGCTGCAATGTCTGAATGCAAATTTATAATTTCTCTATTTTAATTCATAGACTTTTGGCTAAAGAAATGTTAAGTCATGAGCCACTCACCCCATCCACATTTATTTTTGCATCGTCTTTGTTTTAATTTTAACTTTTTATTTTTGAGAATTTCATATATGAGTACTGTCTTTGCATTATTCCTGTCTCACCCATTTCCCCAGCAACTCCACCCATGTTTCCACAATCCCCTCTCTGTTTTGTCCTCTTCTTTGATTATTTTTATACCTACATACATGCATGCACGCATATAATGCACTGAGTGCTTTTAGTGTGCAGTATACCTGTGTTTAGAGCTGTCCATTAGGGATTAGACAACCTCTCAAGGAGCTAGTTCTTAAAGGAAACTGATTGTCCCTCCCTCAGCATCCATTGATGGTCTGTGGCTCTTCATCTTGAGTGCTACCCCATGAAATTCCCCCCATCAATCTTGACATGTCAACTGGTTTTGTCATTACACAGATCTCATTAGACTACCATATTGTGACAATTTGTTATGTTTGCATCAAGTACATGCCACTAAAACTGAGTTTCCATTTGGCATAAAAAACAACACAAATCCTATGAAATTGTTAATATAGAGTATGGAGATACTCATCAGGGAAGATGAGAGAGAAAGCTTTTCAGGTAGCCCAAGGAAAGAAACTATACACATTTATTTATAGAGATGCAACATTGTTTGCAGGGATAGAACTGCATGAAAACCACTATGTTGATAGTAATTTAAGATTATTTTAAAATACAAGGTTTTGGGGCTGGAGAGATGGCCTAGAGGTTAAGAGCGCCGACTGCTCTTGCAGAGGACCCGGGTTCGATCCCCAGCACCCACATGGCTGCTGAGAATCGTCTTTGACTCCAGTCCTAGGGGAATCCAACCCCCTCTTCTGACCTCCGCAGCATTGCATGACACGGGTACACAGACCTACATGCAGACATTATTTATACACATAAAACAAAAATAAATAAAATAAAAAAATAAAAAAAATACAAGGTTTCAATCACTGAGTTAAGGTATATGTTATCTGATACGTGTCCAATATTTAGGTCAAGTCTTCATAAGAATATTAGAGGTGATTAGGTTTTAAACCAAAGAAATTTATAGTCAAAGGAAAAAATCTAATAATAATAATAATAATAATAATAATAAAAGATGTAAAAGGAAGAGGAAGGAGTCAAAAATGGAGGGGGAAGAGAAGGATGAGGAGGAAGGGGGGAACAGGAAGAGTAGGGGTAGAAAAGGAGGAAGGGGAAGAGGAGGAAGAGGAGGAAGGGAAGAGGAGGAGGAAGAAAAAGGAAGAGAAAGAGGAGGAAGAAGAGGAAGAGGAGGAGGGGAAGAGGAGGAGGAAAAGGAGGAAGAATAAGAAGAGGACACCGGGGCTGGAGAGATAGCCTAGCTGTTAAGAGCACCGACTGCTCTTGCAGAGGACCCGGGTTCGATCCCCAGCACCCACATGGCGGCCGAGAACCGTCTGTAACTCCAATTCCAGGAGAACTCCAGTTCCAGGGGAATCCGACACCCTCTTCTGACCTCCGCGGCATTGCACGACACGGGTGCATAAACCTACATGCAGGCAGTACATTCATACACATACAAAAATAAATAAAAAAATAATAAAATAAAATAAA